>WOGP01008017.1:0-11432 GCA_015342065.1 Leptinotarsa undecemlineata
AAGAATAAAACAATTTCATTTTTTATGGAGACGCCTCCGGCTTGGGAGACCTTTTGGTTGTTTTTCACATATACAGCCCCCTTTACGTAGTTATCCGAACCACTGGATACCGGCGTGAATAAAGGGGACCCTTTATTCATCACTTTTTTTTGTTTATGACACTAATTTCCTTATATAACTACTGTACTGACACAACACAAAACAAACACAAAAAACCGAGTACCATGATAGCTCATGGCATCCGCATACCTTCTTTGTGGGCGGACGTTATCAGCACATCCGTCCACTACCACGGCCACCACGGAACTCCTAGGAAAACACTGAAAGCAGACTGCCAGTTATCAGTCGCTGCACAAACAACGGAGTAACAGGACATTTGTTCTATGATTTCTATCGTTTTCGTTCGTTTGATAAAAATCTGTTTTGTACCTACGTTGATATGGATTAAAAAAACAGTGAAATGGGAAGGTTTTTGGCACAATGTATTGAACAATATTGTTTGCGCTTCCTGATAGTAAAGAAAAAACTTAGTGTCTCTGCAATTCAAAGTATTCCATTGTAATACACAAAGAACTGAAATTTCATCTGCGGACATTAAAAATACTCTTCTTGAATTTCTGCAAAAGGCACCTTGTTGCGCCATAGCACTTGATGAATCATATGTCAGTTTGTCAGTTTTCATAAGATTTTTTGACATTGAGTGTCACATTTTTAGGAAAGAGTTGCTGGCAATATTGACGTCTTGATGATTATATTACAAAATATAACATTGGTTATGACAAAATGGATTCTCTTTCATCTGACGAAGCCCCAGCAATTATTGGCAAAGAAAAAGGTGTAGTGAAGACAATCAGAGAAAACAACTCAGATTTAATATCGTATCAGTGCAGACCTTTGTGGAAAACTTAATGCTATAATCAAATAAGTGATGAACAACTTGGTCAAGTTGATTAATTTTATGAGATTCCATTCTGCTCTTCAGCACCGACATTTCAAAGAGTTCCTTTCTGAATGTGAATCTGCGTTTTCTCACTTACTACAACACAACATATTAAATGTTCCTTGGTAATAAAAGAACAAGTATCCTCTTTCTTGCAATACTTGGTTACTCAGGGAGCCAAAAAGCACTTTGAGTTTATAACAAAACCAGCACAATATGCTGATTGTGGCTTTTTTGAAAGATAATTTGAAATATTTTGAATTCGTTCAATACAGAATTACAAAGAAATGGAAAATTATTATGTGATCTGATACAAAGCGTGTCTGCTCATCATCATGAGCTTGATATCTTTGAAAAAGATATCGATAAATCAGAATTTATTCATTTTTCGACAATTCTTGAATTTAACAAGAAACCTGTGATGATGACATTGCAGAGTTTGTAAAATTTATGGCCGATCATAAAAACGAATTTGCTACAAAATTCCAAGACTTTTCAGAGATAGACAAGCTATCTTCATTTCTTGAATTTACATTTGAAATTGATGCAGTGGCAAAATGGACAAATGTGGCTGCTGAGTTGTTCAATCCATCCATGCCATCACTTCAAATGAAGATAATTAACTTGTACGAAGATGTACCTTTTGCAAGTGTAAAGATCGGTATCCACTGAAGAATTTTGGGCCAAAAATGTCCCAGAAAAATATGAAAATTGTAAAAGAGTAGCTATCAATTTGGCCACTATGTTTGGCTCGATATACATATGTGGAACATCTTTCTCAAAGAGTATTTTTTTGAAAAACAAATATCGTTCTAGATTAATAGACGCTCACCTAGAAAACACATTTCGAATTTGCTGTTCCTCTCGAGAACCAAACTATGAAAAACTGGCTTAAGACCGTCGGTGTAGTTTCTCATATTTATAAGAGGTTTTCTATTTTTTTTATAATTATTCAGGATGTGATTTGAAACCAAAATGATATGTAGCACTTTATTATTAATATTTGTTTTATTTTTGGACTGCATTAAAATTTTCTCACAGTAGCCGGACCCCACCTAAAACTACTTGCCGACCCCTCTAGGGAAACAATTTAACATCTGGTAAGAACATATTCAACAGAATTTTTTTTTTCAAATAATTCTATCGTTCATCGAATTTTTTAATTCATTATTTTCTATATTTTCTACGGGGTTCACTATCAAACTTCTCTTCTGAAGTTAAATACTTTCAAATTGACGGCTAAAGTTGAATAAATTTTTCCATTCTGAAAACTTTTCATGTTCTTCCAAGCGTACATTTGATGTTGTTTCTATTTAACCTGCTGATCGATCCGACGTCAAATTCTCGTCATTGTTATTCTCAAATATCTTGTGGGGCACCAGAGGTAACAATGAAAGGCTCTGAACTGAAACCATTTACGGATACTACCTGTATTCAGTGGAAGAAATACAGAAAAAACCAACCCAAAAAATTTTCATACATATCCACATCTTGACACCAGTAAATTATGGCCCACTTTACCAAAAGCCCTGCCGTTTCTTGGAGGTAGAAACGTGTGCCAGTCAAGGATTAACAAGACCTCTTCTTTCAATGTTCAATTCCTGTCACGATGCACAGTGAAAATTGGTCGTATCCAAAATTGGGATCCAACCAACGTTCACATTTAGCCACTGTCAACAGGCACGTTTTCTAGATATAGTATTTTCGGGCAAATGTTTGACGTTTGATCAGGTTTTGTTTTTCTTCGAAAATGAATTATCTGAAAGTGAATCTGTTCAGGGCTCTAGAAATTGCTTCTGGTGGTGATGTTTCGTTTGTCCATTTTGACTTATGTGTTCTTATTCAATTTCATTGAAGTGAATGTTTCAAGTTCAGACAATATTTTCTCTAGAGTATTTTCATTTGAAACATTTCTAAAATATGTTTACTCATTGAGTTATGGAAAGGTGGACTGATACTTCAATTCAAAGTAGAAGTGAATGAAAAATTGAAAGCTCTCATCAATGAGGTACTTGAGGTTTTCTGGTCGAAATTTGCCCTTCTTGAAATCATGTTTCTGGATTTTTGTGTTTCACAAATAATTGTTGAAATCAATGATATCAGATATTTCTCAATTTGCCAAATATCATTTCAACGGTAATCTACTGGCTTTTCAGTTAGATATGAAAGACGTCTGTTAACTGTGTAAGCAATGTGGTGGTTGGAAATCATCCACAGTAGCGAAAGGAAGTAATAACACTCTACGATCAACAAAAACACAAAGTCGCTAGTTAAGTGTCAAAAACCAACTCCACATCAGGTATGGCAATTGAAAGTGAATTGTTAGATGTCAGACCCGAAACATAACATTATTGTACATTGTAAATTGATAATAATGGATTTACTGCAATTCGATTCATCATATTTATATGAAATGTTTCATTGTCAGTTATTCAAGCCTTGCGTGAACTCGTTCTCGTGTATAAAGTTAGGCTTTACGCACTTGTTATACAATGAAACATTAAGAACATTCCAAAAGTCACGATTTCATGTTATATCAAATCAGAATAGATAATACAACTACAAACAGAAACAACCCACAAAACTCCTGACGCAAAAGTATTTTGCTAAAAATCGCATCGGAATGTTTTCTCTTAATCACCCACAACAAACAATCAGGAATATCAGCAGCTACCAGCAAAAAGGGTTATAGGCGCCACTATAGATATAACATGTTTACTCGACGTCGTAAAACCGAAATGTTCAGCATCCTCTGAGAACAGAGCAAAAAGGAGATAAGGAAGTTTTTGTCTTTGTTTTGCACGTTCTATCCTGACCACCCATGACCAGCTATTGTTGTTTCCGAGAGCTCAATAAATCATTTCAGGAGTCTGCATAAAACAGTAGAACGACTTGGGAGGAAAGATTGTTTATGTTGCAGTGTTATGCGTTGAAAATTCTCGGAAGGTGGTGTTGTTTTAGTAGATTTTAAGAGCCGTGCTCGTGAGCTCCACAATGTGCATCAAAACAAAGGGTTGTTTATGTTACGAATAATAAATATGAATGAAATATACTACCTGGATACTCAAAACAGTCTCAGTATAAAGCAAAACTTTCAGGACTAATATCCTTCAGTTTATGGAAGTAGAAATTGTATCGTCTTCCTCCTCCGTTAAGTAATCAACGGATGATATTCATCGTGAGTATTAAGGCCGTCAGCTTAGCAAATTATGGAAAATGAAGAGTGCTACCAAGTCTTTCAATGTGGCGTTCAATTAGGTATATTTAGATATAGAGGTATTTTTATAAATATATTATTATCACTCAAGGTTATGTACATATACATATTACCATTCCATTTGGAATAGCATGACTGAAGAATAATTTTCCGATCACACTTTAAATTTCAATGGTGAGGTATAATTTTCATCACATTGTACTCTCAGTTCAAAACCTAGTTTACGGAATGATTCGAATAACACTCATATGTTTATAGAATGTTAAATAAATAACTGTTACAGTCCGGTAGATCATAAAATTATCTACAAAAAATTTATCATACTTTTTTCTTACGAGCCACCGTATTTGAGATATAACGATTCAAAAAGTTGTAAAGTAAAAGTAATCGTCTACGCCACCTATGAGGTAGTGTACTTACTACGTTTTTTTAACGTGGTTTCCCCAGGAGGCCTATTCCACGGGTCAGTTGTGATCCTGTTCAACTTGAAACTATTGCAAAATAATGGATATTAGGAGACACTAAAAAGATGAAAGTAATTCAAGGTAAAGTAAAAAGTATTAAAATTTATTCGTCTGAGTCGTAACTTTCAAATTCTTCCTCTTGTTTTCCTTCTTGTTCTTGTTCGTATTGTTCTTCTTCTCTTGTTCTTCATCTTCATCCTAAGCACATGTGAACTGTGTTAATAATAGCGATGTATCGCATGTCGCCTCGTTGGAATCTAACGGATCCTCAACTGTTGGTGATTCAATATTAGAGCACGACCGGCCTTGACAATGTGTACATGCCAGGGAACAAAATATTCCGGCTTTTTGCAACCACATTCAGTACTGCACCCCTTTTTGCAGTTGCAAAAATTGTGTTCAGCAGTTTTACTGTCTCAGGTAGAAGTAAAGTTTGGACTGGTTCTAATAAATTGTTGACCAACTTCCAACCCCAGACTGTAGGGTTCAGCTGATAACCAAGCTACACTTGAACTTGGTAATATACCCGAAAAATATGTTAATGAGCCGCACCTGAGGTTAGAGGAAGACAAGGTGATTGTATTTTTTTTTAGTTTTGGTATTTTTAACGGAACATGCATATCTATACTTATATAAGCAGGTAGCTTTTTTGGAGCTCCGTACATAGAAAGAAAAAACCGAATGCCGCTAGTAATAATTTCTTCTCAAGTTGAATTATTATTTTCGAAAACTTCAGCACATTGAACTAAATTTTGTTTATCAAACATTTTGAAAACTGGTATTTTACCTCCTCTGTAAAATGCCGATGTCGTATCACAACCAGTTATTGCATATAAAAATAGTACATGATTTTGACACTTTGCAAAAGTAGATAAACTTTTGATGAATATATTTCCGATTGATGTGAGCTTTTCCTAGTTTTGAGAAGAAAATAGTTTTTTCAGTTGGAGTTCAACCAGTAAGTAATACGAGTATGTCTACGTCTTCATCAACAACAATAGTTTTATTCGTCAAATTGAATTGATCTATTGCTTTATCAATTATCAATACATAACCATCATTAATATCTCGTTTCACAAATATATTTTCAGCAGTAGATGCATTTTTCTTCGAACATTCAAATAAACTGTAAATGAGTATTTGTAAGAAATTTTTGATGGCTGGTATGAGCTGTTATATTTTCATCAAATAAAATATCAATTGATGTAGATATTGCGTAAGTTTGATAATGTTGTTCTGCAGCTTTGGAATTTCTTGTGCAATCATTATAGCCATCAAATACGACAGTAACTCTGGAACCAAAATGTCGACGACATATTATGACGATTACAACTTTTGCAACGTTATATTTTGAAAATGGTGGCTCGTAGGAAAAGAAGTTTCAATATATTTTCTGTAGATGATTTTATCTTCTGAAGTATTTTCATGATAAAACTCACCGTTTTGCTGAAAGTCGCGAAAAACTAATTTTTTTGACTTTTGACCTTGAATAACATTTTTTCCATACAGGGGAAAGATGTGGAACTCTCAAATTTAATTTTCAATAATTTTTTTAAACAATCTTACTGATATTCAGCTTGGTGGGAATTTAGGTAGCTTTACACTATTTCTGGTCTAATTTAACCGGACTATCAATACCATTGAGAAAATTTAAGTGTAACATATATTCAGTTTCGATTTATTAGTAGAGAAAAATTGGTTTTTGTGGAAGCTACATCTGTGAAGTTAGTAGTCATTTACTCAGTCTGTTTTGAAAAATCACCGTCGATTGATATAGATAGCATTTAATAACACGTGCATATAATAAAATTATTTTATTAAAAAAGGTATGCTTTCAGGGAACGTACCGCGCGCTTTGTACATTTTACTGTGGCCATAATCATCCTAACGAGAGAAATTCTCGCAATAAGGTTGATAAATTCGGGTCCTCTAGTACAGTAAACGTTTGGTTAACACCCGTACGTCGACAAAACGCAATATCTTCCAAAAACATTGTCGCTGTCTGTGAAAGTGTGCAGGAGAATCCGATGCTGTCGATTTCGCGTTGCTTACAAGAACTTGGCCTTTTTCAAATCACAACTTATCAAATTTTGCTTCGTGAATTAGTTCTGCATCCGTACAGAGTTCAAGTGTGTGCCTTCCCTGAATGGGCTGTGGAGCTGTTGGCAACTGACTCTAATTTTCATCGAAAAATTATCTTCGGAGATGAGGCCAATTTCTGGGTGGATGGGTAGGTGAACAAATGAAATTGTCATCAATCCAAATGAGGTCCAACAGCGTCCACTGAATTCCGAAAAAGTCATTGTTCGGCGTTTTTTGCCATTTTCTTTTCTGAACTGGATGATCTGAACACCAGTGACATATGGTTTTAACAGGACAGAACTACGTGCAACACACCTTATGTCACATTGGATATTCTGCCCGAGCGATTTGAGGGCATAGTCATCTCACGAGGAGGTGGAGTGGAAATTCATCTTCAGTTCAGACAGGTTGGAGTCTAGCTTCCTTACCTTCGCGGCTGATTTTTGTCAGAAAGACAAATAGATTCGTGACTGAGAGGTGGAGGCCGTATGAAAGTCTTCAGGCATCAGTACCGCCCTTTTCGGTATACCCCACCTGACTGGGATGAGTTGAATGAAAACATTGTTCACCCATCAACAGAGGATATGCGGGCGTCATTCGGCAGAATGTCGGCGCCTTCTATATCGGGAGGGGTCTTCTACAGTATAATCATTAGCTTCTCTTACTAACCGGTTTTCTTGAGTTTCTGTGCAATCAAAAACTCTCGCCGATTCCTCGACTAAATGGACTGCTTGATGGAAGGCAGCTGCAAATCTTTGCAAAAGGCCTCATTCCACACGAACCACGGAGCATTCACAATCATCTGTATTAGCTTCTTTGCTAATCTCTCCAGAATGGAGATGTTTGGAGTAGATTGTCCCCAGAAGCCTGAAGCATACATGATGACAGGCTTGAAAATCGTGTTATATATGGTAATTTTGTTTTTGAGTCTTATTTCAGATATTCTGTTGATCAGAGGGTACATACTCGCTTTCCGATCCCCGATCCTTAATTTAATGTATATAATGTGCGGGTCCCAGGTGAGCCTACGTTCTGTTAGAAGACCAAGGTACTTAGCCCGCGCTTGCCAGTCGATTTTCCTTCCAGAGATCCTCACGTTTTTTACCGAAGAAGATTTCGGGTTCACTCGGATCTTAAATTCGAGGTACCTGCTCTCGAAGTCGTCCAATGCACGTTGCATGTAGACGATCCCGAGCTTTCGACCCGTGGAAGATGAGAGGATGACCGTGTCTTTGGCGTAGAGAGATGTCTTCAGATGCTCGTACCTCGGGAGGTCATTGGTGTAAAGAGAGTATAGCGTTGGAGAGGAAAGACGCAATCCACCAGATCAGGCCTTGAGGCAGGTCGAACGCAATGACATGAACTTTTCAATTATGATTTAGCTCTGCGATGCTATTTCCTACCAGTCTTGGTGCCTGTAGCCGAATTGTTCGTCAGGCAGAACTTTTCGTCCTCGACTTCTTCTTTGAATCTTTGCAGGACGACTCTTTCCGCCAGCTTCGCCACCGACGAGAGCAGACTGATCGGACAATAGTTCTGTGGGAACAGCAGGTTCAGACCCTGTTTTGGGATCATGACAACAATCGCATGCTTTCACCTTCTGGGGAAGTATCTGAAGGCCAACGAACTGTTTATGATTTGTAGTAAACTTCCGCCGCAGTTGTCTGGAAGCCTCATCAACAACTTATTGGTTATTGAATCGGCTCCCGGGGCTGGAGGTGAAGTGAACTAGATCCCGAAATCTTGCGATTTCAACCCGTTAGACTTCCTCTTATGGTGTTTTCTTGAGTTTCAAATTTATGCGAATGAGCCACAACCACAGCGGTCTTTAAAGCCAACATAACCTATGCCATCGGTCAAATTCAGCGCGCTTTATGTCCTAGAGTTTTGGAAATTTGTAAATTTTGATTGTACTCCACCCAGAGATGCTGTTGAGGATACTATGTTATATTCCACACATGATGGCATCAATAGGTCTCTCAAACGAATGAATTTTTTTTACAATATCTCACACATACTATGTTTTATTTGAATTTGAAGACAGGAAGTGGTCAATAAAAGATATTATACATGCATAGTTCTTTCTTAACATAAAATCTGTGTCTACTGTCCGAAAATTAGAAAAACTTAGCTATTTGAGAAATATGTAATGTCAAATATTGTATCGGAACATCGAGTTGTAATAATTTTTCAATTCGATCTTGAGTTTTCTTACTGATTTTGATTCTCTTATACAGGGTCTCAATGCGAATCTGTGATAATGTGAGAACAGTTATTTATTGACGAGCTATTTCAGGAGTTTTGAAAAGCAAGGTAGTAGTGAAACGGTTATATAAGTTCAAATTGAATTTTCTTTTTAATATTTTTTTTGATAAAATTCCAATCGGCCCATTCGAACAATTCACGACAATCGAAGCATGTCTACGATGGTTTCAAGTCTTGTAATGTGAGTGGATTAAAAATCTGGCTAGATATCAAATAGTCCGGTCAGATTAGACTAAAAAATAAGAGTAAAGGTACATAAATTTACAACAAGCTGCAAATGCGCGTAATTGTTCAAAAGATAGTTAAAAATAAGACTCTGAAATTCCGAAAGATTGCAATAGATTGCAATACCTGGAAAAAAATTATTCGTGTTCAAATTTCAAAATTCTCAAAAAAAATGGTTTTTCACGATTTTCAGGAAAACGGTGAGTTTTATCATGAAATGATTCTGACAAAAATTGTAGACCATAAAATTCTCTACAAAATATGTATCAATAGTTCTTTTGCTTAGAACCACCGTTTCTGAGATACGACGGGTGAAACAGTTGTAAAAGTTGTAATTGTCATTATAGGCATAATGCATGTATATACATCTCTGAAGTTGTAATTTAAGTAAAAATATTCATCTACTTTTGCAAAGAGTCAAAATCATGAACTATTTTTACACGCAATAACTGGCTGTGATACGACGTCTGCATTTGACAGGAGGGGTAAAGCAATAGTCTTTAAACTGTTTGAAAAACAAGATTTAGTTCAATGTGCTGAAGTTTTCAAAATATATAATTCGACTCAGTTTCTTCTTTCTTTGTATAAAGCTCCGAAAAAAACCACCTGCATAGATAGGTATCGATATGCATGTTTCGTAAAAAACACTAAAAATAAGAAACAGTAGTGGGTATAAGAAAAAATGTATTGAAAAATTTTTAGTAGAAAATTTTATTATCTACCATTTTTATCTGGGGTCATTTCATGATAAAATTTACAGTTTTCTTGAATAACACGAAAAACCAATTTTTTTCGAGATTTTTGACCTTTGACTTCGAATACATTTTTTTCCAGATATCGCATTCATTCGGAATTTCAAAATCTCATTTTTAACTATATCTTGAACGACCACACGCGTTTGCAGCTTGTTGTAAATTTATGTACCTTCCAATGTCTAGATTGACCGGATAAAAAATAGAATCGAAGCTTTTTCTCTGTTCCCCGTAAGTGTATTGACATCAAACGATTCAGAACCACGTAAAATAAACAAGTATTTTGTTGGTCGATCCTTTAACAAATGTCAACAAATAAGAAAACCAAACGAAAAATACTCAAGTTGTTCGGGAAAATTTAATAAAATTCCAGCCAACTAAGTGTGGTCGAGCTTTAATAAACGAGATGGGCACGATGGCGGGAGTAATAAGTGGATCTGATAAAGGAAAATGTGCCTCGCTCCTGGTGGTAGAAATGACATCGTTCTAGTGTACAGCACAGTCGGACGAAAAGGGTCAATCGTTTCATAAACCTGGGATTGTCATGAACCGGAACCGTATTAGCTTTTGGAAAGCTTTCTGTTTGCCTGTTATTTTATCAAAGGGGACAGAAATGGGTTTGTGCTTGCCGCAAAAAACTCAATTTACTAGATTTTATGATGACGGCACGAAAATTATTCATATATTCGTTTGAATATTATAAAATGAAATGCATTGACTACTTCAAAGAATGGGGAAGATATGAATGGAGTTTCATAATTAATTAAGTGTGTGGGATGCTTTGTAGAAAAGTTATCAATTCATGTTGATACTTCATCTTGCAAATTTCAATATGCAGCGGCGGCTTATCAGAGGAGGCAAGGGAGGCTTAGCCTCCCCATTAAATTTGAAACTATTCATCGCAAAATTTGTCGATATAGTCGATTGGATGCTGACAAATAATTTCAAGTCTTTATCTTATGATAATAAATTTCACATTATTAAAACTCTGGAAAGGCCTCAACAAACTTCAACGATAAATGCGATTGGTTAACCGGCTCCATTAAACGTGAAAAACTTTTTTGTAGGCCCTGTGTTTTATTTTCAGTACGAACCGAATACCAAACGTCGTCTAAAATAGAATACTCCGATTTAAAAAAATTACCTCCTTCTACAGAAAGACATTTTAAATCTAAGGAGCATATATTTTCGTAAATTAAAATTGTTCAGCTAACAAAATATAGCAACAGCTTTAGATAGACCTCAAAAAGAGGCCATAAGTTCTCTTAATGATGAGTTTAGGGAAAATCGGTCGAATTCAAAAAGACTTATGTATATTACGATTTATTTAGGTTCCCAAAATTAGCTTTTCGCGGACACGATGAAACCGATGACTGGATTATAGATAGATAGATAGATAGATATATTTATTTGATCATGTTATGTATAGAATAGATATATGACAAGTCAGAAAAACAAATAGGTGCAAGGTACAAAGTTTACAGGGT
>WOGP01008018.1:0-11432 GCA_015342065.1 Leptinotarsa undecemlineata
GTTTTGTTCAGCTGAACCACTTTCTCCAATGAGATGTGTATATATAAGTATCCTTGGTAACATCATCAATAGATTTAAAGCCTCGGTCACTCCTGCCACATTTTTTCACCCATAATTCACATTTCATTTCGCACATTTTGCACATTTTGCACATGCTTTAATATGAAATTTTCTTTGATTTGATTTTTTTTGGGATATTCAAACCAAGGCTTTGGAAAATTTATAAAATAGAATGTGTTGGTTTTGAATGATTTTTATCGTGTATCACGTTCACATACTCCATAACAACACCGTTTTGTTGTTCCTTTTCTTGCAGATAACATAATTAAAATGGTGTATACAAATTTTTTTCTGATTATTTTGACTATACTACTTTTATTTTCAATTTTTTCACAATTAATAAACTTCAATTTATTTTTAATTTTCAAAGTATGAGTTGCGGGCTCTTTAACATGGTTGTTTACAAAAAACGGTACGATAAAGATGGCTGATACTGACGCATGCGCACAAACAAAATTGTGATGAAAAGGCACCTAACACATATTGCTGTAAATTATAGGGAGTCAAATGATATGGTTGCGGATGTTTCAACCAAGGTTTTGTGACGTCATAAACATCAACTTTATAAGTACGAGCTGAATATATATCCAAATATATAGATGAACTGAAGGGGTTATATTTTTAGGAGTGATTAATTTTTGGTAAAGGAAGTTTTTTGGCTTTCTACTACTTCATCTTGATATAAGAAAAAGGGGGACGATTACTTCCTTCCTTTCTTTGGAAGATTCCCTCGTCCCCCTTTTTTTATCAAGATGGAGTATTAGAAAGCCAAAAACTTTCCCAAAAATCCAGAAGATATTTGAGTACGAAAAACGGTTGAAGATCATGATTCAGTTTAGTACCCTCAAATCCTTCTCACCATATGGCGAGATGGCGACAGCTGATTAACGTAGAAACAGATTTTTAAAACAGAATTATCATAAGTATAAAAAGTTATAACTGTCTGTTATAATTGTCGGTTTTTTCTCCGCACAATCTTAACACGAACAACTTATGACACACATGAAATCATCGGTTTGATAAATGAGTGCAAGATGCTAAAGATAATACAATAACTCCTCCTTTCCTTATCTCGTACAAATTCCCAGGATACTTTTGAGGGTGCTCATAGGATAACAACTAATTGACGATTTCAAGAAATTCCGTCTCCTTACTTATTTAATATGAAATTTTTTTAATGTCTTCAATTCATTCATCTAAGTAACAAACTGCATTATTCTGCAATCCACCAATCAAGATCTCTCAGTGCGTATCGGCAAACTTTTCCTGATTTGGTCATGTAGACTTGAGATTCATGCAGAATTTCAAGCTGCATTGCCCCAGGACACTTTGACACTCGATCACTCGACCACTACTGCGAGTGCATCTTTTTTGTTATGCACGCGTGGGCTCTGATCACATGTGCGTGTCTGTCTGGCTTTGATACACTATTCGTCCTTGACAGTCCGTGTCTGATATCAGTAAAATAGGGTCAGTAGGTTAAGTCGAGAATTACCAAGGTCGGGGTTGTGATCGTTGACCTAGGGGATTCACGGGTTTATCCTGATGCCATTTTCACCCGCCGCCGTAAACTCAACGACCGCCTTCGATGCTAACGTACACACGAGCCACGTAGCCCGGTTGTTGGCGGTCAGAATTTCCCACACATAATTAACAAAACACCCAAAAAATTGAAAAACAAAATTAATTATCACCTTTCTCTTGTATATTCTGAAACTACTTCCCCATATTGAGTTTGAGAAATGATTTATCAGTAAAAACAATTTCAATAACATACCCTAAAAAGCAAACTTTCAATTTGAATTTGAAATCACGAGATTTAGCAATTTTATGAGAAAAAAAATTCTTATTTTTACTTATCGTTCTTACTTCAACTTACATATTATAGTATTTCTTATTATCTCATTTCAAATGTATTTTCTGTTTTTTAAAAGTCAGAATTTAATAAAATCCTAAGCGGACTACCATATTGGATTTAGATTGATTTTTTTTATTTCACTTATTCTTTTCACTGATTTGAATTCAGTTGGAATTTTGACCCGAACTAACACATATACATACATACAAACATTGCGAAATGAATAAAAGCTTATAAAAATAACATTTCCTTGTCTAAGAGCACTAAATCACTATTACAATATACCGAAAGTACATGTTTCACGAGATTTACTTTTTATGTTATTCAAACGACCGTCATATGGTGCTACTGAATATCCGAAAACTTAAAAATTGACAACGATGATTTTCGTTGAATGTTTTTTTATGATTTCAAAAAAGTTCAACAGAATCTCTTTATTCACATTTAGTAATGAAGCGCCATCTGAAAATTGCAAATTGGTTTGCAAATTTTTGTCGTGATCATGAATCTCGTGAAGAGCAACTTGAATCTATTTTGACTCCAGAATACATCTATATTGTGAGCAAGATGATTGAAGAAGGTTGACATATACCCTGAGATAAAAGCTTTCTTTGACATATCACAGCCCGCAATAAGCATCAGATTTTGCATGAATATTTATAGTGAAAAAGAGATTTATTCCAAAGGAGTTCCCATTTCAAGAAAATAAACGGTTGTTTTTTGGCTTCTCTGGACATATTGTCATAATTTTTTTATGAGTCGAAAAACAATTAACGTTGAATGATGTACAATTTAAATAGCAGAACTTCTCAAAAAAATATTTTTTTCATTTCTTGTATAAAGATAAATGAAGAAGCCAAAAACATCTTCCCAAAAACTAATCAGCCCTAAAAACTATCTATTCTAGGTAAGTTTTCATAACTGAGGATATTTGTAGATAAATGAAAAATCAGGTCAATGGTAAATTCTTTCGAGAATTCTTTATTGTTGTTCAGCTTTAACAAATATTAGTAATCACAGATTCATCTGTACGTACATCGAAAATGAAAGATTTTGTAGCGATCAATCTAGAAATCAGAGCTTTAGTGGGAGAAGAAAATATTTTTGGTGGAAATGTATGGTTCATATTTTCGAAGAACATAATGTCGATTCATTTCCGTACAATCATCAAATCAGCAAAGGCTGCAAATCAAGCCTTTTTTTGTATACGAAATTATTTTATTGGTATGAGGAATGAGTTTTGTGGCCATTCAATTATTCAATCTCTTGTTTGCCCTAAAATTTCAAGTGCAACATTGTTAAAGAGTACTACGGTACTCTACTTGAATATGCATACGATGTTTCATCTCTACATTTCACACTTGTGGTGAAACTATATCATTATAATTTGAATGAAAAATTTCAAATCAGTTTTTTTATATTTTCAAAATACTAATTCACAATAAATCGAAATATATTTCGTGTATTTTGTTGAAACCGTACCTATAATTTTTCATTTGTTATTTATTATTCGTCACAGAGAAATATTCTGTTATGAACACTTATTTCATACCTACTTGCACAATCAGAAAGCGCTGTGATTAGTATATAATTTGTTGATTCAATTATCATTCAAATAAATAAGTTGTACTTTTGTTCATACCCAAATATTTGATGTTACCCTGTATATAGTTTATCTCAGATTAAGAAATAACGTCCTTGTGTTTCATGTGCAATTCGAAAATATCAACTTGTAGGTAGGTAGTGTAGTCATGACAAAACATTTCTAGAGATAGACATTTATTCTTCCAACTTAATCTTTTAATAATTGAAGATAAAGTAATTATACTATTACGTAACAGTTGAAATGGCCAACCAGATACCACACATTCACCAAACTATGTTAACTATTAATTCAATATATCAATTTTGGCACACGATACACGCTAAACTGAATAATCAAATGCCTCAACTGAAAAAAAATTATTTATGAGAATAATTACGTTATAGTTTTCTCACTTCCAAATATTAGGCATTAACAACAGTACTTAGACTTAGTGAGTATGTGAATATGTTTGCATCTTAATGAAGTATTGATTTATTGTCCATTACTTACCAATAAACACCATCGAAATCGAAAAATAATAATTGATTTTTCTTCAATTAAGTCAACAGCTATTCAGTTGCATTCATAAAAAGTACAATTTCGTTGAGTAAATTCAATTTCAATACACGAATTACAGCTGCTTATTGAGTTAAAATATCCCAGACACACAATTCATTCATTTTGAGGGACAAAAGGATTTTCTCGACCGTATACGAACAAACATAAAAATCATTTTCTTCACCTCATTTCAAAACAAGTAAGTGCACTGTTTCACATTTAAATCAAAACTTCTGACATGAGAAGACCAGCGAGAGTCTCTTGTGTATCTTTTATAATTTTTTTTTATGTTAAGAAGATACTTTGGATCAGCAGTTGAATTATTCCATATAATGAGACCAATCTCGATTACTATTTTCCAGAATAAATCGAAACTATAGCCGATTAATTCGAACCGTACCTTAATTGTCTTCTTTATTTATAATAATATCAAATCATTACTGAGTTTATTACAAAGTATCAAATTCGAAATTTCTATAACAACATGGATGCCTAAAAATGCTTCTACTCTATGGCCACTATTGATATCAACATTAATTGCTTTCTTCTTTTTGAGTATGTTCTGAGTTCGTTTTACAAGAAGTTAAATATTGAAAGAGTTTTCAGAGAATGAATTATGCAGGTAATTAAGATTTACATCACTTCTATTTTGATGTTGACCTAGAGCCTTTGTTTTTCTCGCATTAATTGAAAATTGTCGAATCATTTCGACATATATCTGAATGAAGTATCTTAACTGATTGTCTACGTCCAGATTGGTAAGAAGTGAATTCCCAATACCATAGTTCGACCATGTTTTAGAGGTAATATCGTTATCAACATAACAGTTGTTGCAGAAGAACGATTGATTCTGAGTCCACACTGATTGGACGTAGGTTAGTCATTATTTTATTAGTATTTATACTGTTTGGTAGGTATGGTAATATATGCTATTGTGGGGATTGGTATATGTCCTTCATTTATTTTATTTTTGGTACAATATCTACTATAAAGAAAATACATTGTTAACACAAAGAAAGTATAGAACATACCAGAGCAATGAATGCGTATGTGGTAGTGATCAATTCTTCCATTTGGGTATCTCAATTTACTTTTTATATATTGCGATTTTGAAAAATAATAATGATTATGTTGAGTAGATGAATTCGAAATTTATAATAAGCATTATTTTATATTTGTTGGGTTGGTTGGGATAATGGGAAGGAGAACATAAGAAAGAATAAGTAATAAGTAAGTAATGTTTCGTTTGCATTTCGCCATTTTTGTTATATGCTCAACTTTTGAAGGTAACATATTATATAGTTATGGTCCGAAATAAAATATAAATCTTTGTTTGTTTTGTTTGGAAAACTCAAGCCTAAGCCGTTGATGATGTTATTAATTCTTCTTAAGGATAATCTGTCTGCCATCTTCCGTATGTCATATACTTGTTAGTCATCGGAGATAATCAATATCATATTGTAATACACTCACAACATAATGTTATAAACTGAAATGTTCAATTTTTTGTTACCATAAAACAAGGAAACATCTCAAAAAAGTGCTAGATTTTTTATTCATTTACAAACTGCCGAGGTTTTATTTTCATAACACATCACACATAAATGTAACAACTTATTACCAAATTTGGAATTGAATGTATGGAAAACATTTAAGGAAACATATTTTAGTGAGATTCAGAAAAATGTCTCACAAATATGTCAGACAATAAAAATTCAAATATATGAACTCACGAATCATATTACAAAATATACAATGCTGTGAGAAAATTAGAGTTCTTCGACTACAGTCTATCTTGAATTTTTATTAAACACGATTGGAAAAAATATATTTTGTTGGATCTAGTGAATATTCTAAGATCAGTTAAAAATAATTTAATGATCGCTTGGTGATAATATTGAGCTGAATTATAAATATTGTAGAAATAATTTGTTCTTTATCTTCACTCATGTTGAGACTTTGGGGTTTTACTGAGAGAAACCATAATGAATGCGACGAAGACTATTGCGATCCTTTTGCTGTATTGAAAAATTATCAAGAGTTAAGTTGTACTGCAACTTGATAGAATGGGGTGATGATTGAAAACCTAGCTTTGAGATAAATGAAACTGAAAACAAGACAATATGGAGTAACGAGGAATGAAATGAAAATGAAAGAAAAAAAAAAGAAATGGAAGAAAACGAAAGGAGAATGAAATAAATAATATAAAATATAAACTATAAATAAAAAACTAACTTTTTAAAAAGAGTTGCATAGTTACCAGTAGCAGCAATACCATCGCAAGGAGAGACTCTGAAGTCTCTGACTCTTCATGTTTTAGCACTGTGAAGTTGAGAATCTGATAAACTGGAGGTCTTATGGGAAACAGGCTCAAATGAATACCAGAAGATAATGAAAGCTATGAATATTTCCGAGAGAACTTGAAGTCTAAAGCCTGATAAAGAACAAATAACAATAACATAGGTAGAGATCAAAAGATTGATCTCTCTGGCCTATCTCCTAGCCATAGAAGAATTTGTAAAAAAAAATTTATTGCAGATATTCTACGTTGAGTTGAAGACTATCGAGCAAGTCCTAAGTACCAATGCTGGATCAGAGAATCAAAAGTATCATACCAACACCCGCTACATAAGAAAGAAGACGAATTTGACAAAATTCATAGATGGAAGCAGAAGTTTCACAATACCTGGATTTCAACTGGCAAATTGATTATAACAATAAATACTATCTTTCAACTTTGAATATTATTGATTTTTGACATAAATTTTGTTCCAGTTGAAGTTAGTACCAACTTTTAACCGGGCTATCATTTCAGATGTCAGGCTTTTGGGCAAAAAAAGGAAGATAAGGGTTTTCATTGAGTGAGTCAGCAGGCGGCAGACGGCAAGCCGAGAAAGCTTGGCTTCGGTTCGGTGCAAGTGTTGACAAACAACTATGATCCCATTGAATCGGATTTCTGCCACGCACAACTACGTGCCTAATGTTCTAACAAGGAGCCTCCCGGATTCTTTCGCCGCGGCCGCTCTGCAAACCATTTACGTGTTCGTTGCACGAAATGATAAATCTGTTTTTCGTCGGACTGTTTTTGTCACGTGATGGAAATGAGTGTCGATTCGAGAAACAATTATTTTGATAAAAAGGTGTAGAATAAACAATATATGGCAGATTGAAAGTGCTATTTAAGCAGGAAAAAAGTGAAACGGGGCTGTTTTCTAGTGTAAACAATTTTCTTGTCAACTATTTAAGAAAAATGTTAATTGAAATAGCTCTGAAATGTTTCACCCATTTTCTCTTCTGTAATCAAGATTCTGAAACAAGAAACAAGGTATCATCCCTACATACAAGTAAAATGGTATTGTATTTTTATTCAGCAATCAAACGAGAATAATGAGATAGCTAACTAAAAAAAATCATGGAAAAGATATTTGGGATATAGGGTCTTCTAACAGGGATTTCCGAACTTGATTGATAACGGTCATCTTGTTGAAACTGCATGTGTCAAATTAGTTGCCATTTATTTAGTTTATTTTGTTAAATCACCATGGACGGATATAACATTCAACAACAATTGCAAATGATGAAATTGTTTTATCAAAATGAGTGTTTGCTACGGCGCACTTCGCTCATTTTAAGGTCTTCATAATCGTCCCACCGAACATACTATTCGCAATATGGTCGATACATTTCTCTCCACTGCTTCAGCAAACGATCAAGCAATACCCATACCTCAACAAAAGGTCTGCTGAAAACATCGCCGCTGTTATGAAAGTTTGCAAGGGGAATCCAAGGCAGTCGATTTCGCGTTGTTCACAAGAGCTCGGCCTTTTGTAGACCACAACTTGGCGAATTGTGCGTCGTCACTTGGGCCTACACCCGTACAAAATTCAACTGATCCAGGAACTGAAGGTAAACGACCATAGACCACGAGGTATGTTTGCTGAACGGGCTCTGGAGCATCTTAAGCGATGAGGCTAATTTTTGGATGGATCGGTACATGAAAAAACAAAATTGTCGACATGATATCAAAAGGCATCCAATGCATATTTTGGTGTGTATTTTGAGTTGGCAGCATCATCGGTCCATATTTCTTCCAAAAAAATGTTGGCTAGGCCAACACTGTCACCGCCAAGCACTATAGGTCGACGAATACCAACTTTTTTTGGCCTGAATTGAATGATCTGGACACCATCGAGATGTGGTTTCAACAGGACGATGCTACGTGCCGCACAGCTCACGTATAGATGAAGTGAATTGACAACTGAATTCATGCGTAAGACTTTTTTGGTGAGGTTTCCTCAAGTCACAGGTGTATGCGAATGAGCCACAAACCACAGTGGTCCTTGACGCCAACATAAACCATGCCATCGGTCAATTTATGCGCCAGAGTCATGGAAAATTAAACTTTTCGGATACGCTCCACCCAGAGAAGCCGTGGCGGGCATCTGAACGATGTTATATTCCACATATATAGATCTTTCAAACAAATAAAAAATGTCGATGATATCTCACACACACTTTTTTCACTTAAATTTGAGGATAATATAACGTACGATTTACACCCTCTCCACTAGTTTCTCGCCATCCAAATGTATGTTTTATCGCCTGAATGTGTATATCAGACACGATACCGAAGAATACTCACCCTTCATTGTATATACGGACCCTATGCGTGATATGATTTGCTCGTCTTATGTTGACGTGAGCAGCACAAAAATGGTATACAAATAGTTTGTGAAATATAATTATCAGATTTATTTTATGTTATGTCCAGTGGTGACGATTCATCATTTATTACCTTTTGAAAAAATCTTACGACGATGAATATGAATATTTTCATTATAATACTAATGGCATAGTTTTAATCAAGTGTTCCAAATTTGAAACTTTGATTAAGGATGGGTGCATAAATTTTTTTTACTATTATTCAGATATTACACTGCTTAAAAGATCATTTAACTAGTGGAGGACCACGAATTTTGGGAAGAAGATATTTTCAAAACACCTCCAAATGACGGTGCTGAAATTGCCGCAGACACTGGTGATGAAGACATATGCTATAACATAAATAAGCTAAGTGGTCCTCACCTATAAGCTCAAGCCGTAGCAAAAATAATAAATAGAGGAGAAACTTTCACTATTAGTGAAGACAGTCACGTTGATAGTGAAAAGTAATCAGAATCCGATACTAATGATGTTGTGGAGAATATAAATTATTTTCAGAAAAGTATAGACAGCGAAGAGAATATTTCATTTTCAGAACTAATGAAGAGATTACCAAAAACGTACACTCAGATTGAAAAAACTCAGTAGACCTCACATGTAGCTTTTCCCAATTTGTCAGCCCTAGGCAAATGCCTCATATTCCAGAAGACCCTGTGGAATATTTCGATTCATTTTTTGATGAAACAGTTTTCAACTTCCCAACTGAGATGACTAACGCATATGGAAGAAAAGAGAACTAAGTTTCCATGTTGGCATCGAAAAAGTGCGCTACTTCATAGCTATACTTCTTTTATCTGGATATTGTTCAGTTCCTCGCTGAAGAATGTGGTGGCAAATTGACACGGATACATGCAACCAAGCTATTATAATTACAATAAGAAGACATAAATTCGAAACAATCAGGCGATATCTTCACTGTTTTGACAATGACAATTTACCAGTAGATGATAAATTTTGAAAAATAAGGCATCTTATTGATATGCTGAATGGAAGTTTAATCGGAAATTCAGATTTATAAGTATAGTTGAGGGTTGACGAAAGCATGGTGCCATAGTTTGGAAGGCATGGTGCTAAACAGTTTTTGAAAGGAAAACCAATATGATATGGTTATGAAATGTGGTGTCTCTGTGAAAGAGTTGGTTATCACATGCAACTCGAACCTTATCAATGAAAATTGAAAAAAGATGTCAGAGATACCAACCCTGATATGATTACAGGATCTTTTCGAAAACTTGAGGAAAGGAAGGTGAAAAGAGGAAAAATCATGAGATGCCTCAAAAATAGGATTCGGAGTCGGTGGAATGGCTGAAGTTAACCTCTTCAGAGTTTTGGCAAAAGATGTACCATTCAAGATAGACAACCTTTGCCATAAACTATCCTCGGTAACATATGCCATGAGAGTTCTAAAAAAAATGTTGATTTTGAAGCACTAGTTACAGTATATTATGCGAATTTTTACTCCGCTATGAGACAAGGGATAATCATCTGAAGCTCATGTCATGGGTTCAATAAAGTTTTCCTATGTCAAAAAAAATTATCAGAATAATCTTTATTATGAATACAAGAGATTCCTGCAGAGGAGCCTTTAAGATCAACAAACTACTTACTGTGTCAGCAATCTATATCTATGAATCAATAAAATTTATCATCAATCATCCAGGCAATTTTGACATATATCACAAAAGGCATATTCACGGACAAAACGAAAAAAGACTTCTCATGTTACATCCATGCAAACTCCCTAAATGAACGTAGCACTATCTATACTGGAATGGAGTTTTATAATGATCTTCCGAAAAACATAAAAAGAATTTTCGTTGCTAACAGATTTCTGAAATATGTAAGAAAATTCTAATGTAATCTAGAGCCCTACAATACAGATTAATATTTTTTGACCTGTGGAAATTTATGAACCAAATTTTATTCAAAATTGCGCTATGTTTTTAAAAAACTTATCTCTACTTTCAGTAATCATGCGCAATATGACGCACATTTCAAAATGTTTGTAATCGTGTTTGAAACTTGAAGCTATTCATTTTGAATGTTTCATTTTTAGATTTATATGTACACATATTTGATATGTTTACAATTTTCCTTTTGATGTATTTCTCAGACAAAAATAATCTGCCACTCCTGTGAATGATTATAAAATGCACTGTTGAAAGAAATGTATCTATCTATCAAGATTTATAATGACCGCTTTTTTTCATCACTAAAATTGATCAATCGCTTACAAGAACAAGGTATCGGAGACACTGGTACAATACAATATAATCGAATCGAGAAATGTTCTGCAACAGCACGATACATAGAAAAACAGCCCAGATGATGTTATAATTTTTGACTAAAACAAGTTGATATGATAATAGAATCGTATTAACTGTCAATACGTGCAATTTAATAGACCCTGAAGGTCATATAGACAGATGGGTAGCGTACGCAAAGAGTAAGATTCTTTCAATAAATTGATAGATGTAGCCGTTACTACGTGGTAGGAGATCATAATGAAAAAAGAAATGAACATTTCTATGATTTTTACCACTTTACATTGTAACTAACGTTACTGCAGTTTCTTCCTATATGGACATTTTCAAACTTACTTACACAATAAACTAACAATGACTCATTACATTCGCCAATATATACCAT
>WOGP01008019.1:0-11431 GCA_015342065.1 Leptinotarsa undecemlineata
CGTACGTTGCCAAGTTAGTCCAAAAGTTTGTCGATAACGGATCTGTCTGTAATGGGAAACACCAGCCACGGAAACCGATCAGAAATGAAGCAGTGGAAGTCGCTGTTTCGGGACATGTTGAACTGGATCATACTCAAAGTACCCATCAGCTTGCTGCAGCCTCAGGTGTCTTCCGTTCGTCCATAATACGGATATTAAAAGCCTACAAATTTCATCCGTACAAAATTAAATTAGTACAGGAACTCAATGAAGATGATCCTGATAGAAGGCTGCAATTTTGTGAACAACTGACCCAGCTACTAATTGATGATCCGCACCTATCATTCAACACGTGCTTTTCCGATGATAGTACATTTTTTTAATGGAGCTGTGAATAGGCATACTTGCCGTTACTGGGATGACAGTAACCCACACTTATATTAGGTAGTCATATCGTAGGACCACTTTTTTCGTGGGAATTTAACTGGTGAGGTCTACCTGAACATGCTTAAAGATACAATTGAAAATGACCAAAATCATAATAATGATCGGCTTCATTTCCAGCAAGATGGAGCACCTCCTCTCATGTTGCTCCGGTAAGAGAGTTTTTAGATAACCGGTTTCCTGGACGGTGGATTGGAAGGAGAGGCTGAATCGAATGGCCTGCCAGGTCACCTGATTTATCGCCTTTAGACTTTTTTCTTTGGGGACACTTGAAAAATAAATGTTTTGCTACGCAGCCCGAGTCCAACGCCAACGAATTACAGCAGAGTGCAGAAGTATAACATCTGATATGCTACAGAATGTTAGGAATAGATTTGAACAACCTGCTGAAGAAGTAGGATTCTACTAAGTCCATTACACATTTCAAATTACTGGGTTGTAGTTGTTTTTCTTCATAATACCTACATGTTTGAGTGAAATACAACAAATTAGGTATCATTGTAAAGAGAATTCTGTGCCTTTCAAATGATATATCACTCGACCCCACTTTCCATTTGAAATTTTAGGGTTGTACTCACCCTCGCTAGGGGGTTGAAGGTACACGTAGAAAAATACATCTACAAAAAAAGGAGAAAAGCAAGGTGCATACTTTTCGTTGGACCACTCTGTATAGACCGCCCAGTATAATCGCCCTTCACGAACACTTCTCCGCACAATGTCGGACGTTATTCAAAACATCGCCCGTCTATCCAAACGCCGCCTGCTAGACCGTAATTAACTCGTATGCGGGAACCTACCACCGACAAAGGGGTAAATTAATATATAACCCGCCGATAAAATCAGGCATGTGTACGTTCGTTACGTTAAACACGCTTATGTTTGTTTACGGCAGCGAAACTACAACTGGGGAAGTTTAGAATAGGGGAAACCAGAGTTATTGTTTATGCAAACTTTTCCTGGAACCTTTCGAGGGGGTGGAATTGACACCAGAAAATCGCGGGGGTGTTCATTGTTTAGTCTTTTTCATCTACGAGTGAGGCTACTGATGGATTTGAATCATTATTTGGTAAATTTGGATGAATAACAGTACGTTGGTCAAACAAAGGCAGACACGTGTATTGGATTTGGGGAACATGCTTGACTCAAACGTAAGGTGACTGTAATTTTATAGTGATTGGTATACAATCGTGATCATCATGGGTCAAAAAACAAAAAAAGGGTATCCTTTAATTTTGTATGCTACTTGGAAGCCGTAGGACTTGTCCATATCTTCCAAGTCTCCGAAAAACACTGCAAGATGCCATCATCATCATCATATGATGATTAAGATACCAACAACTGAATTTCTTGCGTTTCATATTCACTGACCCAAAAGGTCGTGCATACTATGCGTTACCTAAAAGTATAAATCATCATTTCAAAAGACGAAATTAAAAAAAACTTCGTTTCGAAAGTATTCAAACACAAAGTTAGACAGGTCGCCTTTTTTAGCAGTCACCTAGAATAATCTCTTTTCAGATCGCGAATAGCAATGGTTGTTTTTGAAATAATTTCCAACAACTAGAATTGTAGAATTTTGTTTTTTGCCTCTATCACCTTCATTTCGAAGAAGGTAGAGTAAAATTTTCTCACAAACTGATAATAAAAAAGTTTTCTATTTGTAAGAAACAATTTGAGATTCACGCTATATGTTTTTTGACAGATAGTAAAGCAGATGTTTTTTAATTTCTACATATTAAAGAATATTCTGATTTTTATTTTCGAGTTAATCTTACAACAACTGATATTCGCAAAGTCCATATATGTTACTTTATTATATAATAGAAAATTATTGTATTCATCCATGAATACGCGCGCGGGAGAGCGCGCCAGCATTATCAACCAACGACCATTGGGTCCGAAATCATGTGCCCTGAGCAAGCACAGGAACCAATATACTCATCACGCGACTGCGGTAGACTAAGGTGCTGAAGACACCATTCTGGCAAGCAATGATGAACCCCTCAGTTTCCGACTTCTGCTCACTTTACCTGAGGAAAGCAAAAGCCAGGCTGAGGTTATCTCTGCGGCTTTTATATGAGCTTTTTGCTGAACGGGTTCCAACTCGGTGATAGAATTGTGGTCACCTCGTTCAGTGTCGAAAACTATATCGAGTTCATCAGCTGCTTGGGCAGCTGCCCTAAGGAGAAATGCTCCAATTCCTGCTCTCTCATGGTCACGGACCATGCAGACAAGGGGATCCTTGTCTCCTCCTGGTGACTTTACAGGCTGTATCCAGTACCATTCTGTCATGTAGATACTTCAAACTCAAAAGTCCTTGACCTCCTTGTTGTTGGGGAAAGTACAACCGTGGAACGGACGATTTGGGATGCAAACTCCTATAGAGATGAAGATTATTATTATTATTATTATTCAACATAGCGAAGGTCAGGTGTTTCAATTGGTATTATTATTTTCATTTTCAATTCAAATCGTATGGGCTAAATAGTTTCACAATTACCATATTATATGAAGTGGCTATACCCAGAAGATAAATATTTGGCATCGCAGAATTTTCTGTAGAACAATATGTACTGAATTGTTTTATCCGTTCGATAATTTTTTATTTTTCAGCATTTAGGCAGACAGACAGATAGACGCGGTGTAAGAATTTGTTGTGATGTTGCATAAGTGTGATGAACTAAAAATATGATCAGCTAGTATTCTGCGTTTGGTAATTCCTAAAATAAATTACACGTAGATATGTTTGAATTACTATCCTCTACACGATTATTTTACGGACCCTTTTCAGGACCCTGTTCACTGATAGCATAATCCATCTTCTACCGTGGCGTGACAATCAGCGTCGTCCTAAAACCCATGTTGATTTATTTTTAATGCTGGTAGCCTTATGAATAAGCTAGGATTTGCTCCGAAATGCCACATATTTTCTGATGTAGACGTATGAGGGATTGGTTTTTTCTGTCTCCTTGGGTAAACATTTGGGACGTGAGTTCACGAAAATCAGTATCAAAAACTATTTTTGTTTCTCTGAAATATCAACGTATCATACTGAGATTCGACACCATCCATTCAGCATGTTATTGAAAGTTCGAACGAATTGAACAATTCTTGGATCTCTGGTTCCACTTTGTATAACTGAAAACTCACTGGAAAAATTGCAAACTCGAATTAAATAATAACCAATGAAAGTTGCTTTACGAGTGTTTGTTAGTTTCATTCTAGATCAGTAAGATGTTCCATATGTTTGTCTCCCAATAAAATGATGTTCAACCATTCCTTCTTTTTGTCATTTTCATGGTATAACTTCTTTGAGAATAAGGTATATTAGAAATTATTGCCTTAAAACTTGTGTAGAATGGCTTCGAGCAGTTATTATTTGGTATGTTATTCTTACAATCACTTGCGTTATTTTAAGGAAATTGATGTCACTATCCATGATAAATAATGAAAGAATTTTCACACTTATAACTTTAGTTGTCTATTTCTGTGAGGAAATGCGACAGAGGCTATCTATAAATCAACATGATTGAGGAGACTATAGATATTCAATAAATAACAAGACTGAAACTTGAATTGGCGGAGAAAGTATTTAAGTTGAACTTGTGGTTAATAACACAACACAACCTGATTTTATAATTTCGAAAAAAGAATTACAGCAGCATGTTGATCAGTTTCCGGTGGGCACTATAATAGTGATTCGACAATTCTTCTTGACAATTCTCCCCACTTTCAAGTAATGCACATCTTCTCGACCTTCTGTGAAAAACTTGAATCACTTATAAACGTGTTACTAACTCAGAGTACAGTCACCGTATGCCACTGTCAACATTTTGAGGGTTTTTTGAGGACATAATTCCAGTTGTTAGACAAAATTCAATGCAAATTTTTCGATTTTTTCGATAGCAGAACATCGCCGAAAACACAAAAAACTTGTAACTTTTATGCCTCTCACCCACAAACTTAACATGCAAAACATCTGAAACTGTGAGTATAGCAACATAAAATATACGTAGACTGGAAAATTTAAACAACCATCTTACTTTTTTACAGTCTACTGAGCATGATCGTCCCATTTTATATAGTATATTGTGGAAAAGAGATATTAGGGGTGACGCAAGCAGTAAAGTACAGGGCAAAAACTTACATTACTGAAATTCATCAGAAGTGCTGTATTGTTAATCAAGCACCATAATGTTAATTGACAGAATATATTACCAATTACAGAGGCTTGTGATCAACAAAACTCCATACCATTGGCCACGTTATAATTTAGGATGAAGTGTGATTGATTATCTGATGAATGAGTGGGATTCTCATATCGATAGCGAGCGCAGTTATGGAAATGAAAATAATCAGTGCCAGGTACTTTGCTCATTGACAAAGAGTTATTGATTTTCATGTGTTTTCATGCGGACGTTTGTTATTTCAGTATCTCATTACAATATCATTTGGACTGTGACGTTGAATTCTGAATGCCAGTTACTATTCCGATCGATTTAAAGTTGCAAAATGTAGTCCCAATATTTTGAAATGTTTCTACACCATTATAAAAAATCATAGTTTTGTATAATCAGTTGAGAATACTACTGTGTCAAAAATGTACTCGGAATTGGTTGAAGAAATGCAAAATATATTATCCAACCAAATTCTTCGTATCTAAATCCATTTGTAGAAAGTGACTTCTATACTCGCTGAGGATTGTCCTTTAGGTAATCTATCGACTGAAAATAGATGCATCGAAGTGGCGACTTCAGGTTCGGAAATATAAAAAATCAGCCGGAGCCGTATCAGGTGTAGACGGTGGTTGTTTGATGAGATTGGGTTAGAAATCCTGTCACAGAGATAGCCAGTGATAGTGATATGTTGCGTTATTGTTAGGCAAAATCCAAGACCTCTCTCAAACATTGCATAACACTGAGATAAAATATTTTTTATTCATTGTCTCACCTTCTGGCAAGAATTCCGAGTGCATAATACCGCAGTAACCAAAAAAACTGTCAACATCTCCACTTTTGATCGATTTCGCCTAGCTTCTTTCGGTTTCGGCTCAGTTGGAAGACACCATTCCAAAGCTTGTTGACTGGTTAGCATATCAAATTTGTGAACATATCTCAATCATTACGGTTTCTGAATGTGTAGTGGGAATTGAGACTTGTTTTAACATGGCTTCAGTGACCTTCAGATGATTGAGATTCTGCGGAAAATTCAGATCTTTTGGCTTTGATCGACCGACAAAGCGTTTCATACCTAAAAATCGTTTTACTCATTCGCGACGGCTATCTCTCTGAGGCTTGAACGACGATTTTGAGTCATCATTTCCTTCAATATAGTGATGTTTTGTTCAGTTGAGGATGTTGTTGGCCGACCAGAGCTACGCAAATCCTCCACATCTTGACCGCTTCTAAATGCACTGTACCACTCATACGTGTTTTTGATAAAGTCAATTCACCGTGAGTCCCATGCAACATTTTCAGCACAGTATCCAATGCAAAATTTAGAAAAAATTCTTCGTTAGATAATTTCATCCATTGTAAAAATCGCAAAACACGTTCGGAAATCAATATATTTAGTATTGTTAACAAACTAACTGACGGATGTCGCTCAAACTCCGCGTGAGTATAGAGGGCAGTTGTACCAAACTAGACAATCCCTCGACAATCCCTCAACGCGGGATTTTTAAATGATCGATTTCCAGTATTTCCTTGAGAGACTTTTTTGGTACTCAAAGCCGCTATTGGTTAGATGTGGCTTGATTTCATCAATTGAATAATTATAAGATTACAATTCTCAGTTGAAGGTGAACTGAAATGCAGCTAGGAGTCGTTTCAGATTTGGTAAATATTAACCGAATATAACCATATCCATGAGACTTTCCAAAATTTGGGAAGGAGAAAACAATATGACATTCCTTTATCTTGAAAATTATTGCAATTTCCGGAAATTGCATTTGCTGACGTAGATAATGTGAACCTCTAGGCAAGGGGTAACTGTGTGACTTATATTTTCCGCGTTAACCGCGCCTACATTTGTGGTAGACGTTATCGAAGAGGTGGAGCAATGAATAATACACACCTTGATGTAAATAGGACAACTTCACGAAATATTTCAATGCAGTTGGTGTTTTCTGTTTTGTTAACTAGCTTTTGTCCCTTCATGAATGACAACTCTCAGAAGTCTAAACTTGTGCAAGCTAAGAATTAAAGAGGTTTCGAGATGATAATTTCATTTATATAGAGAGGACATTAGACATGTATTCCACAACAAAATTTATCATTTTTATTGCGATCAACAAGATAAGTATAGAGCACAAAATAAATATTTTTATGACATGTTTACACCGTCTAATCAGCAAAACTGAGCCAGAAATTGACTGAGAATATTCAAAGAAGAATTTGAGTTCACGCACTGATTCTGAACTGATTGATAATGTTCATAAACCCTAGAAGAGTTCCAACTTTCAAGATCCAGAAAATTTTACAGGACCCAAAATGACTGCTAAAAACATCAACGCATTATTCTGCAGTAGCGGATTCTACTCGATAGCAGACCAAACGTATTTTACTTGATGAAAACAGACCCCGAATAACATTCATGATACAACACCAGACAGCGACGTTTCGACCCGACAAGTCTCATTAGTGGTGCTAGGCTGGACCGTGCATGCACTATCAGACTCCTATGTCTTCTTTCCTTATAAATACGCCAATTATTGGTTCGATAGTATACTCAATCAATGAATATCAAAAACAAAAGAGGCATATACGATATATGGATTTTTATCAAGGCCAATTTTATCGTATGTCCAATATTAGATTAATTGCAATAAAATTAATGACTTCAGGTTCTCAAGGTGTGACAAAGCTAAGTGGCAAATATTACACAAGTACACCTTCTGTGAAAGTCTAAAAATGGAATAGTTTATCAATGATGAACAGTATATTCATTGATTCTATAGTAACCAATAGACTTAACAAAATATCTCTTGCATACTTAAAAAATAAAATGAAAATCTGTGGCAAATTACCTGAATTTGAGCAGTTGTTCATGTGAGTCACGTTAAAAAATAAATGATTGAAAATTCAATTGAAAATGATGAAAGTGGGCTGATTGTAGCTATAAACATAGGGTAATTGTGTCAGTAAACATTCCAATTGCAAAGATAAAGTTTTGATTAGTAGTATATATTTATCTAAATCTAATGAATATGCGTCACCCAAGAATTCAACGAATTGAGTGAATTATTCTGGTACACTTGTTTTTCTTTAAATTTCGAAACACAAGTAAACAGAAATTTTGGTGGACAATCTCATCAATGACCGGTCTTGTATGTTTAAAACATTTATATTTGGGTCATGACCTGACTTATCGCCAGGTTCATGAGAATAATCTGCACAACTCTATGGGATTCACATAAAATTAAGGAATATAGTTATTAGAATACTATCACTCTGGCTACTATGGCAAATATTCTGATCCTAATGTCATTTCTCACCTAAAACCTAAACCTAAAATTTCGAGACCACATATCATTTATAGAAAAAACTCTTGTGTATGTAGGATCCGATATTAGAATATGGTGAAATTTAAAAAATTTGACAATTTTAAATGTATATCAACGTTTTTTCTTGTGATTTGAAGATTCAATTCTAATTCACGAATTTTTTTTTTTCATTTTTATAAAAACTCAGTGTGAAGTAAATGTTATATTTTTATCGCAAAATTTAGTAAATGAATGTACGGAACGTTGATGAGTATACTTTAGAACAAATCAAACTGAATTTTCTCACCTATAAAAAGTCAAATTCGAATCTAGAATAGGCATAAAAAAGAATTCGTTAATAAATCAATCGAGGAAATCACCGTTTCGTATGTTTCATGAATAATGTATCGTCAATTAGTATTTCCCCTCCAATCCACGTTACATCATTCATTTTTATGTCAACATCGCTGAAAAATCATTGAAATGAAATGTGAATTGATTTCGGAAATTGAATAATAGGTCGTTTCCGTAGACGTTTTTCCTCGATTTCGTTATGTTGACGTTTTAGAGTCGATAAGGACTTTTCTTCACTTTAAATACATTGTAACAGCTGCCATTATAGTAAAAATAAAATTATTGCAATAAACATTTTTTCGATTATACCAGGGCTGTAAAAGATGGTTCATTGCACAGCCAGGCTTCTTCATTGACCACAGTATCACAGCTGTAATGTAGTTAGACGAAATTAGAGCTCAAAAACAAACCAATCATGAACTTACACCAACAATGTTGTTTCGACCCGCCAAGGTATCATCGATGATGCTAGTCAGAATCACGAATATCAAATATGAACGATAGTCGCCCAAGGTCGTTCGTTCATATGTGATTCGTCCTCTGTGTTTCACAGTATCCACCGTTCTGTGGACATATGTTTTCTGCTCACTGTCTTCTTCACCATTGCTTCTGAAAAAGAAAACTTATAACGGATTTCCTCCTTCATGTTAGCGATGACCTTTTGTTTTACGTATCATTTCAGACAATAAGTTCGAGCTTGAAAAATTTTTACAATATTAAACCACAAACAAGACGAACACTATTAATTTAACACTGAACCATTCTAGAAAATGTTTTAAAATGGTTTCAATCAGCTTGCCTCGTTTTGCTTGCTTGGGTCAAATTTATTAATTTAAGTTTGACCCCCTTGTTGTTGACAGATTGATTTGATACTTGGTTCAGTTCAGTTTTGACGACAATACAATTTAATAACATCTGTATCATTGTAAATCCAAAATGGCCGCAGCTAAAAAATGGCGGATTACATATTGTATCACAATTACCTCAATATGGGTATCAAATGACAGGGCTTGACTAGTAGAACAGAAGTACCTTTTGAAAAAGATGCAAATTACATAATACATTGTACTGTTGGCACTTAATGAACTGAACAGAACGAGAAGGATTGAGTAACGAAATCAGAAACTAAAAAATTGAAAATGAAGTACTAAGGTGAAAAAATTTTTATGTATAACGATTTAATTGAAAAATGATAATAATGATGTCGATAATGCACTGAAAACTTAAAAATAATTAGGACGGTCCTAGGTAGCAGTTATCACATCGCTCTCCACAGAAATCTACGTTATTGATCAGATAAAAAAAATAATAAAATCGTTGGGCGTAGCGTAACCTGAGTAAATATGTAAATACTATGCCCATTGATTTTATTATTTTTTTATCTGATCAATACTGTAAATTGCTGAGGAGAGTGGTGTGACGACTGCTACCTAGGACCTTCCGAATAATTTTTTAATTTCAAGTATATCATCTATATCATTATTATCAATAAAACTGTTCGACATAAAAAACATAAAACTTTTTTTAGTCATTTCATTTATATACCGTGATTAAAAATACACAGCTGTCGTCCAACCCGTGTTAGAAATCACACGTTCAGAGGTAAAACCTCGTTAGTCCTTAACTCGCACAAGTTTCGACTTCTGAGGGTTATCGCTCGTAGGGGTGTGATAGCTGGTTAATGAAAAAAACATATTTTAAACATATTTTCTAAACATAGGCCCATTTTTAGCTGATACTACAGTTGTTATCTTGGAAATGGTGAGACCTACTAAGTCAGTTGAATTGGGCAAAAGTTTCTTATTTCGGGGAACTGGAAGACTCTTTTTCCAGATCGAGAACATCAGTAGTTGGTTTTAAAAAATTCACCAGAAACTCTTACAGAATTGTCGAATTCATTTTTTTGGATCGACCGCCTCCATTTCGAATGATATAAAAAATACTGTTTCATATTTTTCACAACCTGACATCAATCAATTTCGAATACGATGTTTCGTGCAAATTGATTTATATCAAATTATAGCAAATATACAACAGTTTTCAAAGTTTCTCTTCCTTTTTTATGTAATTCGAAATTATTACCATAGAGCCAAAAAACGAAATCCTACTATTCTTTTTAATGGCGAATATTTCACAAATACCACTCATATTCTCGATCTGAAAAAAATCATTCTAGTTTCCCAAAATAGAAAACTTTTCTCCAATTCATTCGATCTTGTATGTGTTACCGTCTGCAATAGTGGGATCAACTGAAAAAAACGTCCTGTATAGGGATTTTGTTCTTATTTCTATATACCACAATGCCAATATGTGCCGCACCTGGGGTTTGAATCCGTTATTTCTCAGGGTGAAATTTCAACATCTTTGATGAGAACCTCGACACGTTCTTAGCATAGTTGACTCTTCTATTTATGTAATTTTCAAAGCACAGGTTTTTGGTAAGAATAACTTCTAATTTCTTCATTCCACCACTCTTTGTTTGCGTACTGGTTCTCTTATTGGCGAAAATAATATAGTGACAATCATACAAATATATTTTTTTGTTGTCATCCACTGCATTGATCATTACCCTCGTGGGTGGGCAATGTTAATAACTTCCCGAGCCACCTAAGGAGAACAACCTTTCGGACGTGATTCGGATGTACTACCACTGCGCCAATTCACCGTTGCACGTAAGTACGTAACATTAGTTTGAAGGTGATTGACAATGTTTCATGATGATTTTCACTAGTTCATACTTCCATTGTTTAATATATAAAATGATTTAAAATCTGTGCAACAACTAAAAAAGGAGAATTAAAAATGGAGGAATAAAAATGAATAGCTGAAAATAACAATTATATCAAGCAAAAATAACCTGAAATGAAAGAATATTACAATACAAGTAACAATAGAATGATTGTAGTACAAAATAAAGTATAAAAATTATACCGAATTTATTGGAACTATTCATTCCCCACCCTCAGGCTCATACAAGCTAATAGGCCTGATGTAGTCCTTCTCGACCACCAGACCAAATCGATATTTGTCGTGTAGTTTTCAGCTCCTGGCGAGACAAATATCGTCAGAAAAGAGGAGGAAAAACGGATAAAATATCGAGATTTTCTCTTCGAACTCCGCAGACTCTATCCAGATCACTCTGTCAAGATGGTTGTTCTGATTATTGGAGTC
>WOGP01008020.1:0-11430 GCA_015342065.1 Leptinotarsa undecemlineata
GTACTTCTTGACTAACTCCCTCAGTTTTGATCGGTGAGTTGGTGGTATGTCCTTGGTGGAAATATCAATCAACTTTTCCAACTCTTTGGGCAAGTTGTTGGCTTGGCTTACAGAACTGCTTACACTCCGTATCACAGAAGAAATGGACGAACAGTGCCCCAGCATGGTTATTTTCTCCAAGGTCACGGAAAAGTAGTTGACATTCATAAACCTGTCTGGCACAACCTTATCAACATGCAACAGGATCTTTTCCAGTGCGATTCCTCGTCCAATTTTCTCATCATGTATCTTGGGCTCGAACATTACCACCTTGCCACTGCTCGCACTTCCGTCCAAGCGAGACTCCAGGATGGTTTCAGCCCTTTCAGATAGCACACGTCTTCAGCCAACAGAACTCTGAATGTCTCTTCGCTTCTTCCATGAAGCACCAGGTCTTCTTCGCCGACACGTAGGACGCCGTCTTGAAAATTCAGCTCGAACCCTCTGGAATTCATTATGTCCATTCCAATGATCGCATCGTCCTTAATATCCGCTACCAATGCACGATGTTTCAATTTAGTGCTGCCCAACACCAATTCAATTGGTAGTTCTCCAAGTACAGTGGCTGGCTCCCCTGTAGCGGTGCGTAGCTTTCAGCTTGACGGTTCAATTCTTGCCGGTATTTTGGCAAAGGTTGGCCCAAGAATAGTTCTCGCACCTGTATCTTGCAGCATGGACAAAGGCTCGTTGTCTACGAAACACCTTTGTCTTGTCGTTGGAGAACGGCAACGTATACGTTTTTTACGGGGGTTTGCTGAGTACAGGCCGACGATTGCCCCTTCTCATCAAACCCCTGATTTGGTGTCGATTTTTTGAAAGCTGGACACTAGATATGCACATGTCCAATTTTTCCACAGTTCCAGCATCTGATTGTTTTCCTCTCAGGAAAACAATCTTCATTGTTTCTTTCATTACTTTTCTGATGGTGGCCTCAATATCAGCAGGCACTTGCACATCTTCCTCGATGGCTCGAACTTTGCTCTTGCAGAATTGTTTTGCAGCCTCAAACTCCAGAACGCTTGCCATTGCATTCACGAGATGTTTGGGATGAGCTAGTGTCAAGACCTGCCTCGTTTCTTGGTCGCAAAGTCCGTCCAAGAATGCCTGAACTGCTAACCGCTCTATTACATTTTCCGGTGTAGCAGGATATGTCAGACGAACCAATCGAGTAATGTCGGCTTCAAACTCCGGTAGGGATTCTACTAATTTCTGACAACGGTTCTTCAGCTGCGAATGGTAAACGTGCTCTAGGTGTGCCTGTCCATACCGTAGCTCAATATGTTTTATAAGTTGGTCACAGTCTTCCTGTTCTTGGACCTTGAGGGTTTTAAAATATTCGTTGCTTCTCCACGCAACTTCAGTGTTAATACTACCGCCTTTTCTTCTGCATTCCATCCATTCGCTCTGGCAGCAGCTTCGAATTGTCGGCGGTAACTTTCCCAGGGACTTTTTCCGTCGAACTGATACGGCTTCATGGAGAACTTTTCTGGTTCAGATCTGACTTTGACATCTTTCAGTTCCGGAATTGAGTTTTCGGTTACCGTTTCTATGGGGTAGGCAGAATTAACGATTTGGTTCTGTAATTTGCTAATCGTTTTTTTATCTCGCTGATTTCTGCGTCAAATCCGCCTTTGATTCCATCGCCTAACTTTTTTTTTTCATTCTCTTCATTTCTGCTCCGATTCCATATTTGATCCCCCCTTTGATTTCTTACACTTCCGTGTTCATTTCCTTTCTGATTTTGTCTATCTCTGTCTCGATGATTCTTATCCTTTTCTCGAGTAGACCCGCCACACAACAAATTTTCTTTCAAACTTTTCGAATTTTGCTGAAACTCATCTTTTAAACTTTTCGAATGTTCCAAAAGTTTCTCCTCCAGACTTAACGATGTTTGTTGTTTATTGAAGTTCATATTTTAGCGATTTGGTATTCTCATCGAGTGTTTCCTCATTATTGAACTCAAATCACCCCCAGAACCTTCGAATAAATTGTTTGGGGATCTTCTCCTGATTCCGTCAGGTTATCTCACAGTCTCTTCTAGCTCTCTCTCGCTCTCCTCCAATTCTTGCTTCAATTCAATTCAATTTGGCGACTTTCAAATCCACTAGATGCACTTTCCTTGAACACATTTTGTCTCTTACTGTCCATTTTCCACAAAACGGAATACGTCCACTTATTTTAATCGAGTCCGAAACACTTATTCATTTTCACAAGGGTATTTTTCGCGAGAAAGGTCTATTAGTTTGTTTCCGTAGTGCGGTACTGTCCACTTCGCGAAACACAATGTATCACCAGTCTCTACGCGAAAGTTTTATGGTCAATGTCAGCATAATCCAAAGATTGTCCACCAAGCGCTCACTAATTTATTTTTAAAATCCTACTTTTGATCACCAATTGTAACGAATTAAAGAATTAACTGTCTCAAACAAATTTATTTTTAACAATACTTCACTAACACAACTAATTTGAATACACCACTTGGCAACTAATGCTTAATTTATCTTCACTGTTTGTTAACTTTTCTTTAAACGCACGATTCACTTTCTAGCTACATATTTCCTTCCTGAGCGAGGTCCCGACCTTTTATATTAGTAGCGAACATTCTAGAGACCTCTAGCAGTTTCGGTACTAATCTATTTTTTTTGCTGCGGTTCGTCGATCGCATTCCTTATACGGTGAGTCATATGTTTGGTAAGATAACGGTCAGGGCCGGCTTCAGATTCATTACAATATACTGAAAAAATGACTGTAATTGTCGATGTGCTCCTGCCAAGCAAGCTTTAACATCATCAACATATCTACATATATGAATAAATACTTTTTAAATTGAATGTTTTGAATAGTTTTTTCGAAGTTGTCCATACAAATTTTAGAGAGAAGTAGACTTTGAGGATCGGAAGATCAAACAAGTATCATCCTTATTAGCACCATCGTTTAATATTAGAGCTCCTTCTTGAGGATTTTCTTGTAGTGCTTGTGTTTTGTTCTTGAAAAAAAATAGATTTCCATTTATGGTCGAATTCATTTTACATATCAATACATTCGTTCACAATTTTATCTCTGCTACCAATAATATTTTCTGAACTGGGTCGAAAAGTTCACAAATATTTTCCAGCAGGCTGAATTTCATTTTCAAAAAAATAATTCTGAAAATATTGGTCTTGATACTACATAAAACACAGCCACCTCTGTCTGTCTATTTGAATATGATAAACTCAAAAAGTACCAAACATATTACCTTATGGTAATATGTTGAGAGAGTGATTCCAGAGGAAGGCTTAGATTTAGGTGCTTAATCAATAATTTAATTCGAATAAATTGGTTTAAATATGACAATGTTATCCATATGAAGTCGGAGCGGTATTACTACCGATGCGAAAACACTGTTGAAAATTCTATCTAAATGTCCTTGCCTGTTCCTGTCTAAAAATAATGTGTTGTAACTGATCATTGATTTTTTCATGTTCAATGATTCTTCATTAGGAAGGTTTTATTGTTTAGTACAATCTGAACTGAACCCTCAAAATTGCTCTGTGCTTTCCTTTTGCCAACTTTTAGGTCACTGTCGAACTCTTATATCATCTTCAACAAAGAACTTGCATCAACGAAAAACAGTAAACTTTCTGTTAGAGTTAGCCAAATATTTCCTACAAACTTTTTCATCTAAGGGCGTATTAGAAAACTTGATTTACTATTTGTTCTCTTCTGGGAGGTGGAAGTTTTTCTTGAGCCTTAAACGGACCGTCTTCTTTTTGGAAAGTTTGGTTTTCATTTTAATTTTCATCAGTTCTCAATTCATTTGGAATCGGTCGCCAATTTCTGAGAAGATTTTTTTTAATTTGCAGTAAACTCATGTGTCAAATTCAGAAAATGGTTTTTATCACATTCCTTATCAGTAATGTTGAACACGCTTTTCAGATATCGTTTTTTTATTTTTTTTTTCTCGAAAACCTAATATAAATATTTTTGTTCAACTTAGTTCTTTTGGAATCCTGATAAGACTAAGAAAAATGTTAAGGTAATTGTAGTGATCCTGAAAATTGAATTTAGTTCAATTCATTTGAGACATCTTAAGGTGGATACATGATTACTATTAAATAATTTTACTGTTCTAGCAGTTCCGCAAGTGAGAATAAATAAACCATTTATTAGCCATTGTGGCAAACTTACCGCATGTTGTGATTTGACCTGGTATATATGGTGAGAATTTAACACGATAGACATCGTTAACATAGGACTTATTCCTCAATAATATTTTGTGTTCTTTCCAGTTCCAAACAGTTATCAAATAATCCGGTTCTCCGCTTTGTGATACCAGCAACTCTCCATCAGGACTAAAAATAGAAAAATAATTTGAAAATTCGAAAGTTTTGGATTCAACAAAACCATAAGTTTTATTTAGAAACACGTTTAAAAAAAAATGTTTTTCTTGTATTCTTTTCAATCTCCATATCATCAAGGAAAGTTCAACTATGGAACTGATGGATTGGGATAAAAACCCTTATGGAGATGCATCATTTTTTGGTTTGGTACAGCGTTTCTACAGTCTACATCCGTACAAATAAGACACTAAGCTCTGTTGGAATGAATACTGAGACGTGTCGAAAGTTCCTTACTCTTGTGAGTGCCCTCTACAGAAAACTTCCAGCCGCCGTAGGACTGTTATACGATTTTTTTTATGGAGGATACCACCCAATTTGCTTTCGAAGGATCATTCAAAAGTCACTGGTGACTTTTTGAGTATCTATGTCACCTTTACTTTTTTTCAAGACATTGTTTAGTAGTCAGCAACACGTACAAATAGAATCTCATTTTTCAATAGATGATATGTAAGTTTCAAAAACACGAAAAAGTATAATACGTACTTATATAAATAAGTATCTACAGATGATATTCCAAAAAATAGTTTTTCATCTAACTCAGTCATTGATTGAATTCCTAGAGTTTTTAAAATCCTATTCATTTATTTTTACTTGGATTTATAATCAATCAGCATTTTCAAGAATATAAGTCCAAACGTCTAAAGGTGCGTATTCACCAAAAAACTAGCACGAACGAGCATGAGCGAGCATTCGTGTATGTTGGCTCGAGTTCGCTCATGTTCGCTCGACATATTGTCTCGTCCACACCAGAGCTAATATCTTCAAATTCGTCGTCGTAGTTGATCCATCTACTTTGTGCGAGCACCTTTTGATGTACCGCCTTCTTCTGGATCTTTTCTGAACGCGAACAAGCATACGTTCGCTCGCTCACTAGTTGTACTCACCAGACGATTATTGATGCAGAATGCTCGTTCGCTCTTGTTCGCTCTTGTTCGCTCTTGCTCGCTTTTTTGGTAAATACGCACCTTAAGATTCGACAAGAAATATTGTCAGCTACATTTCAAATTTATCTTGGATTTTGTCTAATAAAAATGTGTGAATTGAAAACTGAAGTCATTATTTTTCTCGAACTGGTTTTTGTATATTTTGTATCAATTATATTAGCGATGATTTAGTTTTTGTTTCCAATTTCACTGAAAATAGTAACAGACAAAAGGGCTAAGTGAGAACACATGAATTTTCTATGGAAAGCGATATAGGTAATGTGTGCATGAGTTTGAAGTGGAATTTGAAGTGGCCATAAATAGCCGACCAACATATTCATCGTATCATCCCTATCATCATCCTACCCCGAAGCTGCGTTTATAAAGAGACTGCGCGCCTAGAGGGGTGGGAAAAAACGAGTAGTGCGTTGGATATCTATAAACCTTCTATATCCACGTACCAAATTACGTTTTATTTACTATTATAGTATATGAGCAGTAGCGATTTGAAACGAACGTGTTTTTTTCTCGTTTCGAAAACCATGTGTGACGAAAAACAGGAGCAACATATCAATCTCAAAGTTCTCGTTAATTCGAAAAAAACTCCGATTGAGTGCTATAAATTATTGCAAGAGGCCTAAGGGGACAATTTTTCATCTCGTGCGCGTGTTTTTGAGTAATGTAAGAGCTTCAGTCAGGGCCGAGAGAGCACTGAAGATGACTAGCGCCCAGGTTGCTCCTCACAGTTTCCACTCCGAAAACAGTGACCAAAATCAACCAAATTGTGCGTGCAGATCGTCGAATGAACATCTGGATGATTGCCGAGGCTGTAAGCGTCGATAAAGAAACGGATAGAAATATTTCACACCACAGAAGTCTGTGCGAAGTTGGTGCCAAAAAACATGACTCCTGACCATTATGAAAAATATTATTACTTGCGACGAAACGTGGATTTTTCAATACGATGTTGAAACAAAGCGGCAATCGATGCATTGAAAGACGCCTGAATCGCCCAGAATTAAAAAAAGCAAGGATGTCCAAATCAAAGTTGGGCAATTTTGATCGTTTTTATCGACATTAATCTTAAGAACTTGAACTTGGAAAGAAGAAATTGATAAATTGATAGATGTAGCCGTTACTACGTGGTAGGAGATCATAATGAAAATCATGAAGAAATTGATCCTTTTCAAAAATTCATCACATATATTAATGAATAATAGTTTGAAACTGTTAATTGTCAATCCAATATTTATAGAATAAGGAATTTGTGAACCAGAGTTCTGGGTTCAAAATGCACTAAGGGGCCGTCCATTAATTACATGGGGGGACAGGGGTGTAGTAGGATATCCCTGTATTTATGTTTTCGGGAAACGCGCGATTTCTATACCGATAAGCGGCGTTTAATGTGACTTTGACTCCCCGTTTCCAGGCAACGAACGAAGTCGCTGCGCACCAGGACGACCGCCCGGGTCGGCTTGTCAGTTATATTCCGTTATTTCGGCGCCAACTACATGCATACACCGTTACATCGTACGTTTTTCATTAAAACAATGTCTAAACAAAGTGATCTGCATAAAATACTTATTTGCAGAATATGAAAAAGAAAAAATTGAAAAATTCTTTGTAGATACCTACTAAAAATTACACGTGATTTTGGGTGTCATTTTGGAGGGGAGTTAGACTTAAACCACATCACGTATCATCCAAGGGGTAGGAGGAGTTAATAAATGCTAAAAAACATCACGTTATTAATGGATGACCCCTAATTGGATAGTTTTTTAACCAATTTTCGAACCATTTGGAATTGAACAAAATCCCATAAATGAAATTATTTCAGAATAATTTTTAGATTGCGTCTCATAATGAAATTTAATGATATTATTTCCATTTGAAATATCATCCACAAATAAATCTTGTTTTGAAATATTTCTGTAATAAAACATAGAAGTATTGTATTCTAATTCCGAAAAATGTTGATTTCTCGTAAATGTGGATGACAAACTTCATTTTCATGGGTAAGAAACACATTTCTGGCTCGTTGAATTATATACTATCATTTTACCTGTAGTCTATATTTGAATAAAGATGTTTTGCGCCTCCTCTCAGTATACAAACTATGTTGAGTGAAGGCCATTCATAAATGATGATGATAGCACGATGTCCACATTCTCCAACAGCAAAATGGGGATAGTCGGGATTTGGATTTTTCTGAAATGAAAATATAGGTATCTGATGTTATATAATATATTGGTAGCAAATCTTACCCTGATATGTCCTATGCCTCCTCCCAGAGCAGATCTTCTGAACCATATTTCTTTCGAATCTATTTCGAAGAAATTTATGAAATTTCCAGAAGCAAACAGTAGTGTATTAGGGTCCAAAACAACCAAATTGAAGTTCTTTCGGCAGTTATAACCGAAAGAAAAACTGATACAGTTAAAGAAAATTGTGTGTGATCGAAATGAAATACGATGAACATACAGTAATTCGATAAAATGTTTTTAAAAATGCCGATATCACTGGATATAACTATCAGAGAATGTAAAATCTTTTTATTAACCTGATATGAGGTCGAAACTAACGATATAGGAGTTATTTGGAAATTATATTTCAATTCATCAATGAAGAAAGTCCAGGAATGAATTCAATTCGTTCAACGTTCCATTGAACGTGTCGATCGATATGAGTACATGAGGTGTTTTTAATTTTAACGTATGTTTTAGTGTACATAACTACATTAGTTTACAGTCAATTAACGATTGTACCTTTGTTAACTTTCGGCCCCTGAATGCGAAAATGATAGTGAAAATTTCCAAACACGTAAGATTTTTGAGTTATGATTTTTTTTCAAAAAAATTTAATGAACGCATTCCAAATTTGATTTGTCCCTAAATTGAGGAAATTGTTTAAAATCTGGCAACACAGCGTCTAAAACAAGTTTGAAAGCTCCATAATGGTAACAAAAGAACTCTATTCCTCTTGCATATGCAGTTTCCATGAAGGAAACACACGAAAGTATGGCACCTATTCTAAATGCAATGAGTTATAATATGTATAAGTCGCAAATATGTGGTGACCCAAAAGTCATAACACTGTTACTAGGTCTTCAGGGCGGATTTACTTAGTTTTGCTGTTTTCTTTGCCTTTGGAACAGTAGGGCAACACAGAAACATTATCATGTAAGAGAATGGCATCCAAGAGATAAATATATTTCAGGTCAAGCTAACGCGGAGAATATACCTCGTGTTAATCCCAAAAACGTTGTATTACCTCCATTACACATTAAACTGGGGTTTAAAAATCTGTTTAAAATCTGTTTTTCCGTTAATCAGCTGTCGCCCCCATACGAACGACCACTCTGTGAAGTTGAGAAACTTGTGCGAGCTAAGGACTAACGAGGTCTTACCTTTTAACGTGTGCTTCCCAACACGGTTACAGAATCATCCCCGCTTCAACCAGATAAATTCTCTCGAGAAAAATATCTGGTCGAAGCGGGAATTCAACCCAAGATCTTTCGATCGAAAGTCGGGCGCACTACCACCGCGGCCAATTCCAATTAATGAAAAATTTTGTAAAAGCATTAAACAAAGAAGGTGATGCGTTCAAATATCTTGAACACGCTTTTCCAAAATTAATTGATGCAAAGCTCAAGAAAGGTTTATTTGTTGGACCACAAATTATAAGTTATCATCAATTTGATCAAAAATTAAGTAATGTTGAATTCAGCTGCGTGGAGTTCTTTCAAAAGAAATGTTTCGGAGTTTTCAGGGAACATGAAAGTAAAAAATTTGAAAACACTTTTAGAAGAACAAAAACTACTGCAGAATGGGACGTCTCATGTCTCTCAAAATCGATTTCTTGCACTCACATTTGAATTTTTTCGCCGAAAATTTGGGTGCTGTCATTGGCGAACAAGGGGAAAGGTTCCACCAAGACATACTGACAAAGGAGCAACGTTACCATGGCAGATGGGATGCACCAATGAAGGGGGATTATTGTTGGTGGGAAGGGAAAACGGTGAAACATATAAACGTAAGTCAATATTTGAATGTTTTTTCATGTGTATTGTATATGTGTGTAACGTTTTTTCTTGTTTTGATCTTATATTTCCCTATAACATATGAACATTTTTGCATAAAATAAAAATAACTATAACTCAAAATCTTTATATTCTCATGTATAGCCATTATAATATTAGTCGCAATTTTTTTCCTCATTTGTTGGCTAGTGCTATTAAACCAAAGAGTTTTGAAGAACCTATCAATGTATGAAATTGATGATAGTTCCAGTATGCCTAGATATTTATGTTTACTTATCTTCTACACATCGAAAGGAAATTTGTGTTGTACCTGCAACATGATTTTTCATAATACTGCTTTATCTTAAAGTGAAACTTATTTCGGATATGCTCATTCCTTTCTGAGCAAATCTAGATTCGCATTTTTTTATTTTGGTATTTTCAAAGATTAGATGCAGATGTTATTTTGTGAAAAAAACAATTTGAAGTATCAAAAATATGATCGTAAGGAACAAATACATTGTACTGAGTTCTCAAATTCAGTTCACATGTACAGGCTTGCTGTTAGTAATGAACTGGGTGCCAGGCGATGATATAAAGAACTCTATCCAAACAAAAATATTCCGCATGCACGATCATTTTCGAACATTCTCAAAAGGTTGAATATAAAAAAGAACGTTTTGAAGCAGACAATCGTCCAAAAGAAGTTCAGTATATTGTTAAACACCAGAAATGGATCCAGGAATTTGAATCCAGTTTAGGAACCGGATTAAGTACGAACCAAACTGAAAACAATTTGAATACCTCACATATTTTTCCCAGAATTTTTATTGGATTTTTATTATATTCTCATCACGTCCTACGGTTTTTGTCGCGACTTTATATCATGGATGACATTTTGCCAATGATTTCTAAAAAAAATCGACTATTATCTATGCACAATACGACGACAGCTCAGTTCAGTGCTCTGGCGGTGGACCACTGGTATAGTCACCTGGGTCTTCAGCCCTCAATCATTTTGATTATTTTCTATTGAAACACTTTTAGCATCATTACGCCACAGTACACCAACACATACTGAAAAGCACCTTAGCATTTTATCATTCGAATGATTCATCAACTTCATTCTCACGAATGAAACTATATTTCTTGTCCTTTGAATAATATACTAATTATTTCAAATCATTCGAACGAATGCGTTATCCAAAACTTGGTGCTCAATTTTTTGAACTGATTTAATATATTAGATCAGACAGGTTTTCTCCTTAGATCAGGTATTTCCAAATATGTCTCTATTCCTTTCCATTTTATCGAAATCAATAACTAACAAACACAGTGGCTATCATGTTTTTGAAAACGTTACAAACCAAAATGACCCCATGCATTCTCCCTTTACTTTTATCAAACTAAATACAATAACGATTTGGAAAAACGGAATTAATAATCACTATTAGAAATCATAAATCAGATATGGACGTGATTTAGATTCATTCACTGAGTATTCAAAACCCAAATATCTCAAACATATGCTTGAGTTGTAATAAGAAACGATAATGAGGCAAAGTGATTTTGAATTTTGTTTTTTCTTCCCTCTTTCATGATAGTGTGCCAGTGTGCCACTGTATGATCCCAAGGAAAACAATAGACAATAGACAATTAATGTCGGAATTTGATGCTTTCTTGATTAATTATTCAGCCATCAGCTATGACTACACTAACAATGAATTCTCACAAAGCGTTGAAGAAGTAGTAGATCTGTATATTTTTATTCGTGTACGTCCTTCAGTATGGGTAGGAGATATTTTTTCAGAAGATTGGTTGTTGGGATATTGTTTTTGCTTGCAGAAGATTAGTGTAAGTGAAATTGAATTCTGTTTATATCTGTTTAAATCTGTTTTTCCGTTAACCAGTTGTCGCACCCCTACGAACGACAACCCTCAGAAGCCGAAACTTGGGTGAGCCAAGGATTAACGAGGTCTTACCTTTTAACGTGTGATTCCTAACACGGGTTGGACGATAGCAAGTGAAGATCGATTGTTCAGACTAGGGCTTGAACCACCGACCAACA
>WOGP01008021.1:0-11429 GCA_015342065.1 Leptinotarsa undecemlineata
AGTTCCGTTTTCCATGTTTCAAAGACCTTCTATGCTTTAGAAAAAAAAAAAAAAGATGAGGTTGTTTCTCATAAAATGGTTGTAGGCGTTACTACGTTTTGTAGTAATGCTTATGTTTATGAATTTCCAGGGATTCCAATAATTACCTGAATAGTGCATAATTTTGGTATCGTTTAGATTCGGGAACTTGTGGTTTGAAAACGTCAAATCATTTTTACCTAGTCTGAAGGATATTTCAAGTTCAGCATACCGCTTTGAGAAATTTCGGCCATATTGTCCCACATAAACACTATTACACTCCACACGTGAGCTTGTAAACTTCAGATTTCTCCCTCTTGTCCGCTCAAACTTTGTCATGGGAAGGGAATTTGGATAACCTGGCATGTGGCCTCTATGCTACTTCCACATTGTTTTTCTGAAAAATCCCGCAATTGTATCTGTATTCGCTAAAAGAATATGCGATGTAACTATCATTTAGCTTTTCAATAAACAATCAATCTATCCATTTTTCAAAATGTTCAAATGTCAATAAAAATCATCCAATACTCTCTAGTCAAAGAAACACTTTTCACAAATAATGAACTCTTAACCTTCCCACGTGAATGTAGAAGTTTGTAATGAAAATGATACGATAACATTCACTCGTCTCTAACAGATTATGATAAGTGCTAAATACATAAGTTACGTTCAGGGACTCATAAAAAATACACCTCTTTTTGTTAGGGAGAAACTGAGTGCTGTCAGTCGTTAAGAAGTATTGTGTTATGTAAATATATTTTGGTAGTGAGTTTGAAACAAACATAAACTTCACTGAAGGTCCATATTTCATATCTGGCGTAGCTCTTACAGGAATAAAAATTTTACGATCATTTTATGTGATTTTCAAAGCTTCGTTTTTTAATCAGATGAAATTTTATGTAGAGGATTATTTTCATAGTTAGAAAATAAATCCCAGCCAGAATGGGGTCAGCACAGAATTAAAAACTGAATGTCAAAAGCAATCAAATTTTATGCGTATATTCACTGTGGGTTATTACTCCGGCACTTGAAAATAAATAAGACAAATGTCAAAGTCACGAGATCTGAAATATTTATATAGATTTGCTTTGTATTTGGAATAATTTACATGTGTCATTAACTATATATAATTCAAGTTTTTCATAATCTTTCGAGTTTTGGTAGCCAAATGAATTCATGAAGGAGTTAGTTGTTTTTGAGAAAGAAAGGTTGTGGCTTTCTAATTCTCCATTTTCACACGAAAAAGTGGAAAACTTCCACCAAAACGTCATATATCAGAAATACGCAACGAACTCTAGCTCCTCATCGTTTAGAGGTTCAGCACACCTCGAAGTTCACTGTTTAAGAACTCTTTCATTTAGAGAAATGCGTTTATGTGGAATGAACTTTCTGAGAACGTTTTTCCAAATGATTCCAATCTCCAGCGATTTAAATAAAACGTGAAGCGCTACTTTCGCACAGGCACCGCTCTTAGAGCTCCTCAAGGATTTTCCTGTTGTGCTTGTGTTCTGTACTTAAAAAACAGGAAGAAGGAAGAAAGCAATTAATCTCAAAATGAACTATTTACAAATATGTGTACAGCATGCATAGAAGTTACTTTCAGATACATAATGAAAGATAAAGCCCCCTTGAAACAACTACTTTCATATACACATTGAGTTACAAAAAAATTTTGAAACAACTTCATTTATATGAACATTGAATTATACGAAAAATACACATTTCAGTACCGGATACCGTGATTTGTTGCCTGCAACACTATTTGTTTTTAATAGCAATAAAACTTAGTTTCGTTTTTTGACCAGTTCTCACTTAGAACTGAGAATTACATTCAACTAAAATATGTACAAAATGAACAAGATCTGTACAGTATTCCTCGATATATCGACGAAAACTGATATTGATAAAACTGATATCATATACAATTACCATAAAAGTTCCTATCATATATCATTTAGTCATAGCCAACTAGAAAAATACGTACTGTGTGCCCTCGTCTCTAATATTTATTAAGAAAAAACATTCACGGCTCTACATTTACTCAACTACGCTGTGTGAACTGGTGGTTCGAACTGCAAGGCCCAACGATCAGTTTTCACTTTCTATCGTCCAACCCGTGTTAGGAATCATACGTTAAAAGGTAAAGCCTTCTTAGTCCTCAGGTCGCACAACTTTCGACTCGGCTCGGCAAGAGCAGGTTAATGAAAAACATTAACAGATTTTTTTAAATTTTTGTTTAACTCGTCAACTATTTAGCTCAACTGAAATTTGTAATGTTCCATTTCATCGTACCTAAACGAAAACAATGGAATAGACTGCAAATTATCCTTTTTTAGTTATTTTGCATAAATAAAATTGGTAAAACATAAGAATATCAATTGATACCTACTAATAGTCTTCATTTATGAAATATCATAAAGATACAATAATGAAACACCAATTTTAATAAGTTATTCACCACCTTATAACATCAAATAATAGATTTAGAAGTATATTTATTTAACAGGAATTCAGCTTTTCATTTCCAATACTCACATCAAAGATATGATAGCCGTTAACTCATGAGGTTATGATAAAAATTCAGTCATCTAAAGCTAATTTGTAGTTGTAAAGTTATTTGATCGATACATAATCAGTCACCTCTCCCATCTACCGTGTACGTGTCCAAATTGGACATTTTCATAGGACAACTCATGTTTTCAAACTAGATAAAGGAAAACTGATATCATGAGAGGTATCCAGAGAAGAGGCAACGACACAACCCAATTGATGGTGATCAATTTGAAAAGAAAAGGCCAAAATTATATGAATCACAGAGAGATAAGGAGCTGAAATGAATAGTCGTTTCAGAAGCTGTTGGAAAATGATGATGAATGAAATGATAAATGTCAAGGCATAATTTAAAAATATCAACAGACCTACCAGGAAATAACGTTAAGAAGATTTCGGAAAAACACAAATTCAAGCCATACAAGACCAGAAGAGTTCAACAACTCAGACCAGGAGATTTAAAACGTCGCATGGCTTTTTGCCAGTGGATCCTGGAAAGTTGTAACCAAGTGTACATTATTTCTGTAAATTGTATTTATACAGACCAAGCTTATGTGAGCAATACTGGCATTTCCAACCGCTATAATTCTTAAACTTGGGCACAACAAAATTCTCATTCTATTTTGGAGCAGAGAAGTCAAGGAAGATTTGGATTTAGTGTGTGGGCAGGTGTAGAATTATCGTTAGAATTATCGGCCCATTCATTCATAAAGGTATTCTCACATTTCAGAGGAATTGAGAAATTTTGAGGCAAAATATTGAACGGCTTGTTGATGAATTGCCACTAATGGAGCTCAGAAAAATATATTTTCAATAAGACGAGGCATTGCCTTACAACACTGCAATTGTCACTAATTCAGAAAGAAGCATTCAGAAAAGGTGTCACCTGTATGTAGAAGATGCTGGTAGACATTTCAAACACTGTCTCTTGTTTGTTCTTTATCATTATTATTTTTTTTTTGAAGTTTCATTTATTAGCAGTGAATATAGTATTGATTGCTATCAGTTTTATTGAAACTATACGTTCTAAGTACTGCTGTAAAAAGCTTTCTAAACATACTACTAGGTACTAATGAACATTTTTTTTCTGTTTTATCGCCGCGTCGTGTCGTCCAAAGCCTACTTGATCAAAGTGTGAGTTTGAAAGTCTACATGAAAAAACCTAAAAGCTCTGTATTTAAAAGATGACTCTAGTAAAATATCCAAGAGTACTTAATTTTCGAGAAGGTATTTTAAGTGCTATTAAAATATGCAGGATTATACAGGGTATCTCGTTAAAAAATTGTTTTCCATAAAATACTTTCGATATCTCATTTGAAAAAATACGTTTTTTACACCATTGAATTCTACATGAAAAAGTGATTTGGAAATGTTTTCATAGAAACAAGAAATTTTGGAAAAAGTTATAGCAACTTTACAAAAAAATGATTACCCTGAAGAGGCATAAGCCTATGGCACGGTTAACACGAACACACATACACAAACAAATTGTTAAATAACAAAAATAAGTGAATAAACGTTTTTGACTTGACTTGACAAAAATGCACATTTTCGAAAAACATTCGTTTGAATGTAGGACAATGTTTCGTGGTGCATTCCCTGAAAGAATCTGTAATAAAATCAAAAAATTAAAAAAGATTTGTTAAAAATATAATTTTATTAAGCAAACAACTGAAATTACAATGAAATAACATACTAGCAACGACCATAAAAACCAAAAAAAAATTGAAGTATTAACACGAGCTGAAGAAATTAAAAAATTATCAACAAGAAATGAAAATTAAAAATATAGAATTAAAAGATTCCAAACCAAGTTACTTCACGACGTTTCGATTGTTAGCATTAACAATCGTCTTCGGATGATAACTGTCTAGTATGATATAAATTGATATGAAATACCTGAAAGAATCTGTGAATTTTTTTTAATTAAAAAATTACAGTGAAATAACATATAATCAATTGTTTTTGCAGCTGATCTTTTTTATTTTTTTTTTATTTTGTTTACAGATTCTTTTAGGGATTTCAACTCAATTTATATCATATCAGACAATGCAAGTCCGACCTGATGATATACATTCGAAAAAAAGTGCTGTAACTCAGAAACGATGATGGATATCGATCCGCGGTTTCCATCATTAAGACGTATCCTTCAGTTTTCATCTATCTAGTTTCCCTTTAAAATGATCCAATTTGGCCCACTCTGTACAATACCATGACGGATATTGAATTACACTCGAAATATTTAAAGGTAGGAATAGAACTTTTGACATAAAGAAAATCAATAAAAATCACTGTTCATAAACACCAGAACTGCAACACAATCCTTGAAACGTGTTTCACCAATCAATTTGGCGTACCCAGGAAATGAAGTAGACTGGAAGAGTGTTGCAGTGTTTGGGTTTGGGAATAGTACTTGTTTCGGAGGAACAAGTACCCAAACACCATTTCTTCTTGACAAGAGTCAACAGACTGATTTAATTCACACAAAAATCATTAATTTCGAAACAATATTCTTTCGTTTCAGAAGCTAAAAATGAAATACCCACCAAACATATTTCGAGTGAGAAACAATTAACTTTAAACTGGTGGAACTGGCATATCTTCAATTCCAGTTACAGTTTTCAGACAATTTGTTTATGGGCCATAAATATATAAACCGTTCCCCGTAGAGAGGACTGAACATCTTCCGCACTTCACCTCCTAATGGATACTTAAGTAATGTAATAACTTCAAGACGTTAATGATTAGTGAACACCCACCTTCTTGAACACTCGCATACAATTCGAAATGCCGTTCGAATAATATTACACAAGACGCGTGGTGTCTTGGCAAAACCGAATCGACCTCTAGGCTCCTCAAAAATCATAGGTCTATAGGTGTGATTTCAATATCGTTTTGCAATGAATATTCAAATGCACCTACGATATATAAGATCTATTACAAAATAGGAAGTCGCGTGTTTTTATCATCGCTTAGAAAAGGTGTGAAAGATGTGACCTACGTTTTTAAACTGTTTTCAACGACTTTCTATCAGAGAGGCAGAAATAATTTTTAAACAAGAGTTCCGTGATAAGTGTAGGAGAGATAATGATTTTTAAGTTATGTGGCTTCGCTTCGGTGTTTCGTGAAAATGCTTTAATTTCAATGTCAGAAGTACTGAAGTTAACTATGAAATTTGCATGAAATATATGCAAATTTCATATATAATTAAGTACTAGTTGACCCGGCAAACGTTATTTTGCCTCGTGAATTATTTCCATGTTAGCCCATGTTTAGCTAACACAAACAAACTGGATGGTTTGCTCACTCGATCGCATGCCACGTAAAACTCTCCATGTGAAAAACATGGTGTGCTAAAATTCAAGCCACAAACGGGCATTGTTTGGCCTTGGGACTCATTGATAGTCATTGCAAATGCCAATCTAATGGGAAATTGCACACGTTACAAATGAATTGGCACGTCTGTGGGTGTAATAGGGATTCGTGATATTGATATATTTTCACTATTTCAAACAGCAACGTTTTTCTTAAATTTTTCAATAACTAATCGCGACAGTTGCACAGCCGTGATGGATTTGAATTACGGAGCGATCCAACCTTCAGTTGTAAATTATGCGGTGATATGCCTGGCAAATCCAATTAGATAATTCACAGCTTCGGTGGCATCGCACACTCTATCTTCGATAGATGGATAAACAATAATAGTTGTCGAAAACTGTGTAATGAGAGAAGGCTTATTGCGTGAAAGAGACAGTAAACCGGTTACGTTATCATACTTACTTCATGCTGTTAAAAATAGCTATTAAAAATAGGGGTTAGTGATAGAAGGATAAAAGTTGAGATCTATCATAAGATAATAAAAATAAAAGAGTTCATCCAAAAAATTTATAAAAATGTTTGGAGTGGAACACCCTTATAACTTAGGGTTATGAAAAATATATTTAAACTAATTCTAGACACTGTGAAGAAAGAATTTTATATTTTAGATTTAAATGATCAAATCAGCGAACTAAGTGATTAGGTTATAAAAAGTTTCAAATCAATTTTTGTTCATTGAATATTAAACATTTATTTGAGGTTAATGCGCTTGTTCCAGAGGTTTTAATGTTGTTCAAGAATCATTTTAATTTTTAATTTGGCACAAGAACTACAGGCAAATTCTTAGGTTGCCACATCAATGAATCCTACGTGGTGATTGATGCTGGATTTAAATGAAAACCAATCTCAGGTAGTTGATTCCATAACGGAACCAACCGTTCTTCAACTATCAGAGTTATTAAAAAGTGTAGTTCGAGGCTCAATGAGTTGAAACTTGAAGCTAGGAGCAGCTATAGTAAGCCGCATACTTTTGACAAACATCGTTATCGAGAATGAATCGAGCCAAGTCAGTCGAACATCTCCCGTGAAAAAATTCAGGAAAGAGTTATATGTACGAAGGGATTCGAATAGAAAAATAAGTAAATAATTACCGAACGTCGTCCGTTTCTTTGTATGGCATGGGTGGCGTGGTACATATAATTATATCAAACCGCAAAGAAACTGCCGACGTTCGGTAACTATTTAGTTTTTATGCCATTCGAATTAACTTCGTTCATACTTCATCCTGATATTCCAGTCTAGCAAGGTGGATTTTAATATTTTGATCATCAGGTGGATTGCTCTTTTCTTGATCTAATTAGTTCTTTATGAAGCATTAAAAGTCACTAAAGGGTATACAACTTGCTACTTCGAAATTGTGTTGGAAGTTTCGGAAAAGCTGCCTTACTGTATAGCTGTTCAGTTTGACACTCAATAAATTATATCACGAGGATGCGAAATTGTGTGACCTAGACATTATTATATCAGATATTGTCGTGTTCACCTTCTTATAAGAAACTGATTACTGTCACCTCAAACAATTTCCTTGATGCCATTATGTAACGAATATAACATCGTTCAAATGTCCGCTACGGCTTCTCTTGCGCATGAAGCAGGCTGAATTTGACCGATGGCATGGGTTATGTTGGCTTTGAGGACCGTTGTGGTTTGTAGTTTATTCGGATACACCTGCGACTTGAATAAACCCCACAAAAAAGTCTAACGGGTCAAATCGCACGATCTCAGTGGCCAGTTCCCATCACCTCCACCTCCATCAAATCGCTCGTCCAGGATATCCAATGAAGCATGAGCTGTGTGGCATGTTGTTGATGTCCAGATCATCCTGTTCAGGCCAAAAAAAGTTGGTTTTCATCGACGTTTAGTGCTAGCCGTAACAGCAGTGGCCTGTCCAACATCGTTCTCGAATAAATATAGACCTGTGACGAAACCAGCCCAAAATTCACACGAAACAGCGACTTTTTCGGGATAAATTGGACGCTCTTGGATCTCATGTGGATTGGTATCGTCCCAAATTCGACAATTTCGTTCGTATACGTATCCATTCATCCAAAAATGGGTCTCTTCGCTGAAGATGATATTTCGATGAAAATTAGAATCAGTTGCCAACTGCTTCAGAGGTCATTCAGCAAATACACGTTACATTCGGTTCCTGGAGCAGTTGAACTTTGTACGGGTACAGGTACAAGTCACGGACCAAAATTCAAGTAGAGATATGCGAAAGTCCGAGTTTTTGTGAACGACGCAAAATCGACTGCTCGGATTCTTCTGCACACTCTCACAGACAGCGGCAATGTTTTCGGCAGATCTTGCGTTTCGGCAGATCTTGCGTTTCGGCGATGTACGGGTTTTGGTTGATTATTTACTGAATCAGTGGACTCAAATTTATCCGCTACATTGCGAATAGTTCTCTCGATAGGACGATTATGCCGACCGTAAAATTTGCGAAGCGCTCGGTACGTTGCCCGAACAGAACACCCATTTTGATAAAACAATTTTATTATTTCCACGTGTTGTTGAATGATATATCCGTCCATGGATGATTCATCAGCAGAAATACAGATTTTCATTGATTGAGAAAATACATATTTATGAGGTTCAATGTTTTACCAAATATTTGAATCATGAAAAAATGTATGTATGACACCTAATAACGAACAAATTGAAAGTGACAATCATGTAAACAAATTTATAAATTATTTCTGGTTATCTCATTACGAACGTAATTGTTTGGAATTATTTCCATCGTTTTATAGACGTCTCACGAAAACCATCATATTCATTGGGTATCATTGAATAACTTGACGCATCATGTTACTTCGGCTGAAGGATACTCTGCACATCATATATTTCAATCATATTCAAACGTATTTGAATTAATTGAGAAAACATGTATGCAATTGAAGTGTTTACTTTTCCAGATTGTAATTGATATCATTAAAATCGTTGCACGAAACAGTTGTTTTCTTTAATTGTTTGGAAAATACTGCGTTATGTTCATTGTTCATATTGCAACATATTAATCATTGATTCTATGATTGATGGAAGGAAATAGAAGAAATAATTGTCTGTTTTTCGGAGAATATGTCGGTGTAAGAATGATTCACTAGTTTTCAGTATCGAGTAATGGCAAAAAAGCCGCAGTTGTCTTGGAAACCAAATCATTAGTTTTCACATATGGAAATCCATTTTTTTTGTGTGACATCAGTTTATTTTTATGCATCTGTATGGGTGCAATGAATTATTTATTTTATGAATTGAAGAATGAAGAATATTTTTGAAAGCTTTGCTATTGCCAAGAAATGAATATTGGAATAGATCTCTGTTTGAAGAAATATCATATATCACATATGCTTCAATCTTGTTCAAATATCAAGATGAATTTTGAATAGTTTCAATTGATTTATTTTCATTCGCATAAATATCAAATGATCTATTTTGCACCAGAGACATATATAGATTGTATTGGAACAATGTTATTCACAAAACAACTACAAATTATTTCTAGTTCAACTTTTATTTTAAGTTATCAACAATAAAATCAAAATGAAGACATATAGAATTAAGAACCATTCAATGTATAAATAAATATCCACGAAAAAAAAAAGAAAAGAGAAATTATTAAAGTGTTGAAAATTACTAGATAGGTAAGTAACTAGGTAGCTACATTTTGAAGATCTATTTTTATTTTTATTATAATACCATTAATAATAATAATGCTTTTATGCCACAACATAAAATATTCTTCAGATCATATAGATGGATTAGGTATGCTAGGACTCCAAACCAATTCTTCCACATACACCACAACAAAAATAAATGAAGATTCTAGCTATAGTTACAACAGGATATAAATAGAACTCAAATATAATTAAAGGAATATTTCAAGTCACATATTTTTCATTGATTCTAATTCTTTGGCAGTCTTTTTGAAAGTGTGTAGAGAACTCGGGAACATCCAGGAGATTGCCGTGAAGAGTTATCTTTTATAAATGACCATTTATAAATTTTTTCATTGTGTACAGGAATATGGATCATATTTTTTTTTCTCCGAAAATTGACGTTATGCACACCTGTCCTATATATAACTTTTCAATCGAGGACAACAATTTTGAACTTTTTGGATTCGACGAATGTCACTACAATTTATACATGAACCACACACAATGGCACATTGATTGTAATGAGACAATATCAGAATATCGCTCAACATTTTTTTCAATTCCAAACTTAAATACAATCCCTGCTGATATACCAACTTTAAAACGTAATTTAAAATCTATGAGTAAACATTGCAGCTGTCTCTGAAAGTCAGCATATCAGTCCCTGAGATTATCTACATTTCAATCAAGGCTTCATATTTCTAAGTATCACTACCAAATAATACAGCAGACGATTTATTATAATTTATAGATTGAAGATGATCATTAGAAAGATCAAGGAAAATCACGATTTTTGTAGTAGCTTCCCTTATATTTTCCAATTTAAATGCACAATAAAGTTGCATGTCATCAGCTTACATGTGGTAATTGCATTATGTTAGATGATTATAAAAATTGAAGGTATACAATGTATATAAAAGTCGTCCCAATACACTACCTTGTGGAACCCCTTGGTGAACCACTATGCTATTTGATATTTTGTTTTCTGTTTTAACGCAATGAGTTGATATATATACATATACAATGAGTTGATACGTATGATTTGGGAAAAGAACAAGCAGAAGTACTCAAACCAATAAAATGTAAAATTGCAGTTAATATTTAATGATTCAACATGTCGAATGCTCTAGAATAGTAATTCCATACCAAAACACTCACCTCATTTTTTATACAAGGCATACAAAATGTCATCTGTTATAATTTTAAAGCTATGGAACAGCTGTAACCATATCTGAAACCAGACTGATTTGGTGCTGATATTTTATTGATTTCTATATGATTCCTCATCTGTTATTCAATAATTTTCAAATATTGTATCAAAAGAATCAATTATATTGCCAGAATAGTATTCAAGGATGTTACTAGAAGGTATTCGATTATCTTGGGCCTGATTCGCGCAATACTCGTTAATTTAGTTCTGTGGTAAACATAGGAAAATCCCTTTGATACAATAACAATATAAAAACAATTTTCCAAATAATATGTAAAAATATTATTACAAAAAATCACACCTATATCGAAATGTTGAAAAATCAAATGGTAAAAACATAATCAATAACGAATTTCCTGAGTGTCTCAATGAAATTTGCTAAAAAAATATTCCTCACTCATTAGCCGTCCTTGAAATTCTTGACATTGGACTATTAAAACTAAAATTTCATTATTGTGTACAATAAATACGGTAATACATCCCTGGTTTCTCTTTTTTCCCACTCCTAAATTGATAATGTTGAAAAATTATGAACAATAATACTGACCTGCTCACAACACAAATAGAAACAAGAAGTCTATTTGGATTCGCCTATTTTCCAAAGTTATCAAATG
>WOGP01008022.1:0-11429 GCA_015342065.1 Leptinotarsa undecemlineata
ATGTTGATGAGTCCAAACATGCTCTGCTATTCCGGATTTGCTAGTTTCTCCTCGCTGTGTGTGTTTCTTGTGCTCAGCAATGCGAACTTTCAAAGGCCTCTTAGTTTCACCGATGTATGATTCTCCGCACTCGCAGGGTATCCGGTAAATGCAATTCTTGGAATCGCAGTCCGCGTTTGGTGGCCTGGTTTTTGTGAGGCTGCTACGGATAGTGTTCCCAGATCTAAAACAGGTCCTGATATTATACTTGGACCCAATCCTTCTTATTCTTTCCGATAATCGGAACATTCAAACAAACGTTCTGGTGGTATTAGCCAGGGAAGTAGTTATTTCCGGCAGGTATTAACCAGAACCTACAACAGTGTAGGTAGTTGGGAGTGATATGTATTTTCTTTTACATATGTATCTCTCCTCACTTCAGTCTTCAGACACAAATAACTACGGACTTACTCTTAATCGGTTTTGATGCTTACAATCATGTAATCAATAAAATGAGAAGTGACATTGTTTGTAGTTATTTGCAATGGTACCGGTTTTTGCCATTTCTTAAATAATGCAAGTACTATTTTGTTGACCATATACCAGCAGTTCAACTACTTTATCGAATGCTCTTCAAGTGAACCATAACTGTAAAGTGTGGTGAACTATTTTGCGTTTCTGCAAAACAGAATGTTTCGGTTATAGTTATACAAAGACGCATTGAAACCCTGTGTTTAAACCGATTCGTCTTTATTCCGTCAAAATCTCCCAACTCGAGAAATGAAATTGACCCAACTTTGTATACATGTTATTAGATGGAAGAAAAATCGTTTTCAAATGTGAATATTAGAATTCCTTTATTTCATGATGGATCACTAGTTAATTTTATGTATACGACTGGTTTTGGGTGTAACCCCATTATCAAGGTTTTATACATATAAATAAAAATAACTAGTGGAAATTAGACAAAAGTGTTTCTATTCATTTCATTAAAGTGATCATGAATTACCACAAAATAAACAAGTCATCAATCACAGATTATGTTTGTATGATTGATGTAACATGAGTACGTTAAATTATTCAACTGTTCCTGAGACAAAAAAAGTCTATATAAACTTGTGTCCGGAAATCATTCGTTTCGAAAATACAGGGTGTTTTTTGTTGGTTTTTTGAAAAGAACTTTCGCAAAAAATTAGTTATTCGCTTGAAATTTGATACACGGGGTTTTTTTGACGTGAGAATTCAAAATTTTTTATTCATTTCCATGTAACCTCTAGAGGGCGCTGCGTACTTTCCTTGAAAATCCTAATTTTCACACCATTTCCATTTAAAAAAAGGTACACTTCCTCAACAACGCTGGAGGTAATCGTTTTAAAATATCTGTTTTTCCGTTAACCAGCTGCCGCACCCCTACGAACGACAACCCTCAGAAGTCGAAACTTGTACGAGCCAAGGATTAACGAGGTCTTATCTTTTAACGTGTGAATCCTAACAATTTTCTGTGTCGATGTATATTACTTCGTCCACCTAAGGCGCTAAGTGAATGAAGTTGCTGAGAACATTGCAGAAACTAAATATGTGTTGGATCTCGTGGAAATCATACGTCAAAAAATCATACGTTTTCAAGATACACATTGTTGAAATTTTTCAAAACACGGTTGGTTTTTGTCATGAGTTTTTTACAACTACAGTAATTTTCATCAAACATTTTATTTATGTTTGAAAGTGTTTTTCACCTTTTTCGTATAACATTACTACTTTGGTAGTTATTCACTCATACTACAATATTACGCTGATATTTTGGTGTTGCATTTAATATAAGTGAGTTGTAGAAAGTGCAAATAGATATGTTAAATATTGAGAGACATATCTGGCAACTTTGCTCATTAGATCAAATTTTGTAATAACAATTAAACATACTTATGAGATTTTATTGTTTGTGAAATTATTATCAGTGAATGGAGAGAAATTATTCAGGCTAATATTTTCAAATGATCTCAGTGAGAATCAAATTTGTATCAATTCTTATCAAGATTAAAACTCTTATCTTAATGAAACTAAAATCAACTGTTGAAACTAAATATCGAAAACGTATAAGAGAATGCAATATTGAAGACATTTTTTGTGAAATCACCGCTAACTTTGATAAACAATTCAAATGTTGATTTAGTTTCACTTTCCCAATGAAATTGATGCAACATAGATAATCCACCTTCAGGAAATGCACAAACGCCATAAAGAAAAAGTGAGTGAAACTTTCGCTACAATAACAATATACAATGTCGAAACATTCCCATTCACATGGAGATAACGTGACTAATATCATAATAAGTAATTTGAAAAAATCTGTTGTCGTTAGATGGGACGTTCTTTAACAAATGAGTGTAAGTTGGTGTAAGAAGTTCTTGTGGAATTTTTAAAAAACTATTTTTCAGCATGAATGTGTTGAGATTCAACTTTGTAGTTTTTTGGGTAGACAGCAATACGGAAGAGTGCTCTTATAACACAAGGTATTCCAATATTTAGATAAGTTTTATCATCATCATCAGGAAAAAGCTACAAATTCATTACATATGATAAAACAAGATATTATGAACTATAATCTCATCGAAGGTGAGGTTAGCCGTGTTCAAGAAGATGTTTACTAGATGGCATATGTCAGAGATGATGAAATTAACCGTACAAAACAAAGTTAATTTTTTGAAATTGCAAACCATGATATTTAGAAGTTTCTATTTTGTAGTATTTTATAAAGACACAAATAAATTTTCGAATAATCAACAGGTGAAACAAAGCACGTGGAAGGCTCTATGTTATTTTCTTGTGAAAATTGTAGTTTGACAGACTGTCAGTCATAGAATTTTAAATTCAGTAGAAAGAGAAAATTTTAAATTTGAACATGGAACACCTGAATGAAAATGTAATTAGAGACAACTACCGAATGAAAAAACATTATTTAGAGTGAGGTAATCCTGTTACCAAAGATGTATGGAAAATTTTTTAAGCAATCCAATTTTCCGTTTCTATTGATAATACATTGTTGTATCGTATGTAATAAATTTGCAGCTCTTCCTGATGATAACGAAACGAAATATTGAAATACCTTGTGTTGAAAGAGTACACTTCCGTATTGTTGCCTTCCCAAACATCTTCTTAGATTTGTTCTTGACTGGTCAGCAAAGAATACCCTTCAAATAACAGTCTGTTTTTCGATTCAATATGGCTTCAGTCTACAGTCTACAGAGAATCATCTAAGGAGTTTTGGAATTTTGCATATTAGCTTAATATTACATTTAAATAGACTCCTTGATATGAAGAAAAGAGAAATGAAACTTTCTATGTTTTTACCACTTTTATTTCTAACTAACGTTAATGCAGTAATGGAGTCTTTGAAGTCCACTAGATATTCGTTAGGACAAGAGGATTGCTCCGAATTCTTGAGGTTCTTGTTGAATACTCTTCATGAACAAACAAATAGCAGAATCAATACTCCCGACCGTTCTGGATTGAATGATTCCGTTCAGTTTGTCTCGTCTTGTGTTTGTAGATTTTTTGCTGGAAAATTCCTCATTTGTTTACTTTGTAATAAATGTTCAAGAGGAAGCAAATGATGATGTATATGATTTTCTGGAACTTCAGCTAGCGTTTCTTAATATGACTAATAACTATCATCATCTGAAAATGTAACTTTTAATTAGTGATGGTCAACTGTATTGCCAAACATGCGCCAAAATAAATGATCATTATAAGAAAACAAGTAAAGCTGAGTCACAAGTCAATCTGATAATGACACTGGTGATCTTCAAACATGACTCAACCTCTGACCAAACTCTTATGAAGGTTCGAAATAGATAAACACTTCAATCTAGCAGACCACTATTATAGTCTTCATGCAGTTATTGTTTACTGTGGTTCTGGCGTTGAATAAGGTCATTATTACGCATTGGTCAAAGACGAATCGGTCTGGTTTAAGTTTGACGGTAGTCGTATCACGATGTGTTCTGGCGATGTTTTGAATTTATTGGAGCTTCTGGAGACACCCTACATTTTCTTTCATAAAAGAAAGGATACTGACAGATCAATGTCTTCAGATGATATGATGCTGGAGGTTTTTCGGATTTTTGTGCAGCTGAAAAAGCAAATGCGCCACAGAAATCAATGAAGTCGCCCCGGAGCACCAATTAATCTTTGTTGTTTCATGATTTGTATTGTTTTGTTCTTTAACGAATAAATAATTTTTTGAACCTTTAAACATATGATCAATTGCACATAATGAAATGTATACATCATTGCTTACAATCACTGAAGTTCCGTTATTTTCCACTTCATATTGTATGAAAGTTATAGAATTCTTGATTCATCTTTCATTGACAATTGACTGAACGGAAGACTAACCATTTTTTTAATAAAGTACCTCTGTATTCGATAATTTTACAAACTTTGTGTTATCAACATTCAATTTAAATATGATTTTCTTTCAGATTGGAAGTTCTGAAAATGGATTCCACAATGAAATCAAAGGAGAAGCGAAAGGAATGGACGTGGAAGCAGCAGACAGATCTAATCAAATGGCAGGGTACTCCCCTTGACGGATCACTCTTGAGGCTGGATGATCCAGAACTGTCTCCTCTGGCAATGGAATGTTTCGAATGTATATTGAGATATTGTGGCGATCTACCGTTGACCCCGGATATGTCAGAAGTTAAATGTGTTTATACAGTGTTAATGGTAAGAAATAAGGTACTTCTCACTTTCTCTCCTGTCGCTATCTTTCTATAGTGCTGCTTATTTAATTTCATTACATTCGGCTAAAATATTTTCTGTAAGAATATGTCACAACTATGCCTCAATTCATTACTTCCAACAAAGGAAAAAGCACCATTGTCGTTATTCCAATATGGAAATTTTTTAATTTTTTTTAATTTAGATTGACAGTCAAGTAATTATCTTGAATCAGCAGTATCAGGTCGTATCAGACTGAGATTTGTACGGTTATTAGGTGAAGGCTTTTGCTCAGGTTCATGAATGATAATAATAATAAACTTCATTAAACAATTTATATGTAGGTACAGTTATGATTCAGTTATAATAAAGCACAATCAAAGAAGCGATATACGAGTACTCATATCACTTGTTTCCCTATCAGAAACAAAAACGGAAAATGTTTGTGTGAAAATTCAAGATGGATGTCAATTTTAGTACAGATAAGGTGAAATAAAATCCAGGTATATTATTACTTCATCATCTTGATTAAAATCACTCTGCTTTTCCGTAAGTTTTACACAGCCAAAGCCGACGTTAACGTTATGTAGGAGAATTCAGAATTCATCAATGTTTTTTTTCACGCTTTTATTAGCTTCATCTGTACGTATGTATGTTTGTTTGTTTGTCAGTTTGTTTGTAACTCCCTTTTTCATTTCATATTTAGTCGCATTTGAATGATCGAGATCTGCATTTGACAGATTTATCGACAATATTGCTTGATTTATTCTCAGGCAGATGGCGCTGTACGTAATCTCCTTGGTATAATTCCAGCTCATTTTACATGTATTCCTTCATTTGAAAAAAATATTTTTTCACTAACACGCGCGCCTGTTGCCTTCCTTGGGCTTGGTAGCTGATTTTCAAACTCCCTCTCCGGAATCGGAAAATATCAATGGTCATCTTTCTAAACAATATACGGCTGATTGATCCCAAAGTTTAGATGAATTAAATATAGTTGAAAAAGACTGAAAAACACTCTTTTATAGCATACGAAACTAAAAAATTAAAAATAAATATAGTTAAGAAAAATAAAAAAACAGCTTTTAAAGAACATCGAACTAAAAAGTTAAAAATATTTTTTTAAATAAGCTCGAAACAATAACGAACAAAAAATACTAGTATTATTGTAAAAAAACGTGGGCGCTTTGTGCCATATTTTTTGTATATCATGCGTCCGTCGCTTTTTTCACAATAATACTTATATTTTTCGTTCGTTATTGTTTAAATCTGTTTTTTTATTATTTATAACTTTTTATTTTTCGATGTTCTTTAAAAGTGTGTTTTTTAGTTTTTTCTAAACTATATTTATTTTTTTAATACACCAGATGTTTTGTTGTACACATTATAATTTGTTTTATTTCTCTACATTCAATAATGTGATCTAGTGTGTTAGTTTCGACTGAATTTATCTTAGATTCTTGAATACATCGATCCATATCTGTCAACTATAAAAAACGCCTGGAAAAAAAGTCTATAAATATATTCATTAATATTTGAGCTGGAAATGTTCAGAACATAAAATATCAAAATTCCCTTGGTCAAATTTGAAGGAGTTGTTATCTTCTTCTTGTTGAGCCCAGGGTTGAGGGTTTGTTTTTGATGATGGCCGAGGTGTAATTTTATTCTCTGAAGTGTATTATACATGTTATAAACGATTGATTAGAAATATATGTTTTTTCCATTAACTAGATATCGCACCCCTACGAACGACACACCTCAGAAGTCGAAACTTGTACGAGCTAAGGACTAACGAGGTGTCACCTTTTAACGTGTGATTTCTAACACGGATTGGAAGATAGCAGGCGTTCTGCCTGCGGCTTGAACTATCGGCTCACACATCGGCCGATTGACTGAATGAACAAAGCACCCACGTTGAACCGCCCGGCTACCAACCGACCTTCTTTAGAGAAAAATGATAAATTTTTTGACTGAGTACTCCGTCACAACCGTATACTTCATTTTTTTTGTCTCTTTCCAAGTTTTGTATTATTGTTTCCTTCGGTTGTCGATTTTCAGCTTTCAATTTGATGATTTTAGACTTCGCGTTTTGTACTTTCAGAGAAATGCATACTTCAAAACCGTTAGCTGTGAATTTGATTAACGAAATTCCGAAATTTTACCACCAGTCATTATCATAAAATTGTCTTTCAAGTCTCCTTGTCTCACTTGTGATACTAAAGGATATATTCATTCAGAAAGCTAGTACATAAATGCTCAGAAAGAATAATGAAATTCACCTTTTCGGTACCATGTACCTTGATATGAAAAGATTAAATGAAAGTTGTTTTTCTATGATTATTTGAAAAGTATCAATTATGTGTCCGTTTTCTGTTGGATAGTGGGGAATGTAATAGTCCAAAGACCATATTCATAACTCACTAACTCACTTTAAGGTCAATATTTTCATTAGTTTCAAACGGAACTTGTGTATAATAAATATATATTTTCTAACAAAGAACAAGAATAAAAGCCGGTGGAATCCCATCAAAAATTCACAATGTGACAAAGAAATTGGAATTTATCAGAAATTCGTCACATGATAACAAAATGAGAGAGGTTACAAACTCAGTTGGCTTTAACACTGACTGCATTTTTTATTTTTCCAATACGTGTTTGTTTACAATTTTTCAATACGTGTTTGATTGAACATGAAAAAATATTTTATTATGCTCCTTTAAGATTTATTTTTGATATTTGATTTGATATTTGATACAAATCTAATTTTTAATAGAATGATTTATGATACTTGCTTTCGGCTCGCGCCGACAAACTTTATTCTCCGTAGTAATGGCCACATTTCTCGCTTGTTGAATTCTAGATTTCTATGCAAATAATAATAGTCTTCTCTTCTCATACAAGCGATGATATCGGTTATTCATTTCATAATTATTTTATGATTAGATATTCGGTTCAATTGCTCAACGATCTCTCTCTTGGATAACTTATTGAAATAAAAAATGTTCAACTTATTTAAAAGAGTGTCTGTAGTTATCAGGTTTTCATCTAGCCCTATTCAAGTAACAATCTCTACTCCCATTAACTCAAGTCTTGTACTGAAATATTAGGTATTAGATGCACTTTGAATACTTTTTAAAAGAAACTTGAATTTATTACAAAAATTCAAAACTAGAAATATATTGCGAAATATTTATCTGATTCATAGTTCAGAATACTTTAATAAAACACATTCAAATCCATAACTTTTGTCAACTTTTACGTATATAATCATCGGAATCTGACAGGATACATATTAGTTGTTCTATTCTGGACATAACCTTCATTTTTCCTCATTTTTGGCTCATGCTGCGAGAAAAAGAAGAACCAAACGATTCACTAATACTTTCATTTTTCTGTTTTCGCCTCTTCATTAATTGTGTTATCCGATATGTATGAAATATCTCCTTGTTTTCAGCACTGTCATAAATTCGCCCAACTTCGAGACGAAGTCTACTGCCAGCTGATGAAGCAAACAACGAACAACAAATCCGAACATCCAGAGTCCTGCCAAAGAGCATGGCGCCTTCTCTCCATAGTGGCCGCCTATTTCGCCTGTTCCGACAATCTGTTACCCTTCCTCATGGAACACCTCACAGGCGCTGCCAATGATAAAAGAAGGATCTGTCATGGCACAGCAGCGGTATGTCTATCGAACCTGAGGAAAACCCAAAGATGTGGAGGAAGGAAAAACGTACCGTCGGTGGAAGAAGTGACGGCGGTCAGTGCCGGAAGGAGTGCTAGAAGACAGATATACCGACTTCCAGGAGGTGCGGAGAGGGTAGTTAACACCAGATGCAGTACGGTAGTAGCTGACGTTATCAGTGAGCTTTGCGGTCTGATTGGCATAACTGGCGAAGCAGAACAACAAGAGTTCAGTTTGTACTGTATCGTAGAAGGAGATGCTTTCACTATGCCACTCGCTGCTGATGAGTATATCTTAGATGTAACCACGGAATTGCATAAGGCTGCTCAACCATTTTATCTGATCTTCTGCAGGTACGATTTTGTTTTTGATTCTGTCTGCGTATTTTTGACCTTGATAGTAGCATCCACACGTATTAACTGTGGGAATAATCACCTCGTGATGCACTGTTTGGAACTATTGGTGTAGTAATGAATACTACTGGAGTTTTTTCCCAACACCAAACCGTTATTTCAAAACCTCGACACGTTTTAAGATCACCAAGTGATTATCTTCAAGAGGAAGATTAAACTGATTGATCTTAATTTGTTGTTTTGTAAGAAGTTTTAACATATATTAGTGATAATCTAGTTTACTATTTTCAACAATCATTATTACAAGGCGAAGTTTACTTGCTTCCGAGATGAATCTCTGTTTTTGTTATGTTCTTCCACTCAACCTCAAATCGCCTCCACGAATCCCCAGAAATCAATTCCACATTTCAACTGTCATTTCTAGACATGAACGTAACAACATTGGACTCACTGGGATGAATCTCGAGACAATGTTTAGTAACTAAGAAATATTTCCAAGTCACTATTAATAAGAGACCATGAATCAGTGCTGGTGAAATACTTTAACACAATTGTGTATCATTTGCCGCTGAGCCGAACAATTCTTGAGACAAGTTAGTAGATTTGAGGTACATATTGTGAACCATAAAGACCCGAATATGAGTACTTGGGAAACTTCAAACTTCAAGATGAGGTATAGTGAATGATTATCTCTTGGTCTTGGTCTTATTTTTCCCGATAGCTCTAAAATATAATGTATAACGTTAGTTGCGAAATATGTTAGGGCTTGTTGAGTCAGTAATTGTTAAGTTGGTTGTTGTTGAAATGGGTTCTAATTGATTGTTCATTTTCTATTGCGTTTATTGTTGAATGTACACACGGATCTGGGTAAGCTTTATCTTCTAGAACAGATTTTATCAGCTGTACTCCAAAGTGTTTTTGTTCTGCTATAGTGACAATTCACTATACCTTCTGAACACTCGCATTTTCAATTTCATTTATATTTTTTCAAAACCATAAATCTATTAATTGATCACATAAATATATTTTTTTCAGATCCGTCTGGTACCATTCGCTCAAGCACGATGCTAGTCCTCTGTACACCGAAGTTTTATTCAACCAAGTGGCTCCAGATTACCTCGAAGGGCTACTTCTTCGACTAGGTAACCCAAATCTACCACCAAGCATCATAAGAGACATGTCTCTAATAGCAGCGTTACTCCACCGAGCAGCAGATTTTGCGCATTCCCCAACTCTGAAAGAAGTAAAATACTTGCTACCGAAACCAATTTTAGGGCTGAGGGAACCGCGGCCACCTCAGTGGCTTGCCCTTGTACAAACATCTTGGGGTCAAGCAGCAGCCTTACCAGTTTCCAGGGCTAAATTGAGAGTCCTTCATGTTTTGAGTAATTGGTCTTTGTTCGGAAGCTCATTTTTTGCTGTTAAGAGAGTTATTGGAGAAAATGAAAACTGGCAAGAGCACATCTTGGCCTTGAACAGAAATGGAGTGCATTTCCTGGATATGGCTACACACGAGACTATCCACCATTGGCCATTTGCTGAGGTTATCAGTACCAGAAAAGTCAGATCAGAAGATGGAGCTTTGTTTTTGGATATGAAATGTGGGAATTTGTTACAACAACGAGTGACTCGGTTACAGACTGAACAGGCCCATGAAATTTCTCGGTTAGTTAGACAGTATATCAATTTAGAACAAGAACATAGTACCAGACATCTACGCTGATATGTCGCTCATAGTAAAAATGTTGCTATTTGCAACAAATATTGAATTCGAACCCTGTCCCCAAGTATGTCTTCGAGTGAAATAATTACATTTTTTTGTAAATAATTATAATATTTAACGAATAGAAAATATCTGTAATGTATTATAGGAAAAGTGTATGCTTTTATGAGGTACGATTATAATTTGACAAGGATCAAAAACCACAAATTGACTCAATGAAAAATAATATAACATAATTTGGAAATTCGTGTAGTCTCCATATCTTGTAATTATTCTATTAGTATATATCGATATATCCGTTCACTTTTTGTTTTAGTAAATTATCATTGTTATCATAACCCAACATACTTCAGGAAATTTCTCTCTAATTTATTTCAATAGACTCAGATTGAGACGGTTATTTGAACTGAGTCTATTGTGATTATTGAGTTCTATCAGACTATTTGTTCATTTGTACCTATTCAAAGTGGTGTTTGTATTCAGTAATATATTTTTTATTATTACATCTGTGTTTTATCTAGGTATGCGCTGTAACATAATGAAGACGAATTATCCAAGAGTTAGTCAAAATGTTATTTTTCAGTATCAATTGATGAAACTATTTTACTAATTATTCTGGAATAATAGGCGTTCAAGGTCAGCGAAAATCAATGTAATCAATACTTATGAAATAAGTAATTCTTTTGGCAACGAATAATTCCATTAAACTGATGGATATTTTTATTCAAACTGTTATCAAATTATTTCTTGATAACTAATATTTTTGTCTACAATTGAACAATATGGTGGAAAATAAATGAAAAATTCGAAATGAAACGTGGGAAAACAGTATTATTTCGAAGTCAATGTTCACTTTTCAGAATTGTATACTTCTAGTTGGAAAAATAGTCCAATCAACAAGTTAAAAAGAAAGATGAAGATAAATATGAGAAATAACTTATTCAATTGGGAATATCTCCAGAAAAATTAT
>WOGP01008023.1:0-11429 GCA_015342065.1 Leptinotarsa undecemlineata
TGTGGTGAGTACTGCGTAGTGAGTGATAGTGTTTTTTCGGGCATATTATGGATTTATATTAAAAATTAATGGTAAAGTAATGATACCCAAGCATTTTCAGAAAAAATAAACATAATTATTTGTCACTATCTTTTAATTTATTGCGATGAATAGCCTCAAATTTTATGGGGAGGTTAAGCCTTCCTTGCCTCCTCTGACGAGCCGCCGCTGGTATTGCTCCAAAATATGGGTCATAAAGGTTGTCACGGTAAAAAATATTTGACAAATATTTTGCAGTCAGCTGTCAAATAAATAATATTCACGAATTCGCAAATTTCAGTTTTATTCATAAGCATAAATTCATTCTTCTACTACAAATATTCCTATAAATAATACAAATATAAATATTGGCACCTATGAAATTATTCGAGGATGTTCAAAATACATTCACTTTGACGTGGCAGGTGTGGGATTATAGTGTTTCTGTAAAAAATTAAACTCATTTCATTTCAAATAAGTTCATGAAAAATATAGCTCAGTTATTTTTTTCATCATTGTATATACAAGGTATTTCTAGATCGACACATTCGAAAGCACATATTAAAATGCAAAGATTAAAAATGGCATCAAACGCAAACAATTAATCAAGAAAGTGTTAAAATAAGTCATTTCAATATTGATCAAGTCATACTGAAAATATATTTCATATATTCAATAAACACTCTATTGTGAGATTTTTACTAAACAGTGTTACAGAAACGCAACACGTGTTTCACTATACCATGCTTCTTCTGGCGTGTCTATGCATATAGATATAGGCCTGAAGAAACTATTGTATAGCGAAACACGTGTTGCGTTTTTGTAAACTGTTAAGTGAGAATGTCACAAAGTGTTTCTTGAAAACTTTATGGATTTTCATCAAGTATCGACAGATTCCATCTAAGATATTTTATGGCAAACAACCACATAAGGCTCAGTTATTGATAGTTACATGTGAAAGCAACAAAAGTAATGAAAGGTAGAAATGAAACCTCTGACGTAGAATAAATTTAACTGAACGTAACTACTGGAACGTACTATTGTATTAATGAGCACGCATGAAGAAGGGTTGAATATAACGAAAGAAAGACTTTGACAGAATCAGAAGTCCTTCAAGTTGACTATCAACAGCTGTTTAACGAAAATATATTTTTTAACTTTCTTACGTTTGGAAATGGATTGAATATTCAATTAGTACGTGATGATTCTGATGAAGTATAATTTAAGATTTATGAAACACTTATATACTGCGAAATATTCGAATCTTTGATAAAAATTTTCAGTAGACGATGAGTACGACCTTAGAAAATTCGAATATTCGAAACTACTCATAACAAAGCGTTTTTCTCACTGTGTGCAGCCTGCCTCCTCAAGTCCGAACTCGTGCACGCTAAAAGCACCGTCCCCACTATCAGCGTGACGCACATGGCCAGGTTAGCCCAAAGACCGCTCCATTGGTAGAAAATGAACGAGTAAATACTGGTGAAAATGATGCCAAAGACGTTGGCAGCCGCGTTGAGCAGACCTGCCGAGGTGCCTTCGGGTTCTGGGTAAGTCAGCTCGGCTGCCAGTTCGAAACCGACAGGGAGCAGTCCTGTCATAAAAAATCTGAAAAGAAAATGAAATAGTTTATTATTCTGACACGTACTCACGTGATCACGTTTGCCATGACCCAACAAATTGATAAAAATGCCCAAGACTATATGAAGCGTTAGAAATTCACAAACATTTTCAACAGAAAATGAGAGGAAATAAACATCAACAAAATTTAGCTACCGGCGCTGAATCACACTCTTAGAATGAGGCCGGGCAGTTTGACCTTTAGAAACAAAGCCAAGACCTCCACCAATAGAAACTCAATCGTCGAATGTATTATTTGCTATGAGGACACTTCGTCCGTTGATGTCTACCACAGACATAGACGAAACGCCACGCATAAAAACTTGCAGACCACTGCCGACAAAACCGGAGAATATCTTCGACACAGTTATATCCAGACGTGAAAGTTTGCATTCTTTGATTAACACAACAATCAAGTCTGTTCATGAATCAATTTCTTATGATATGACATATTCCTGAGGTGATTGTGTTGCAATTTCTATTCTATCTATGAACTCTGGAATGCACTGCGGTTTGTAACATGTGCGTATGAATCCTCGTTAAAAATCTAAGGGTGTCATATAAGGTGATCTAGCAGGTCATTCCATATATTTGTCATTCAGTTAGTTTAGAAGTCCAGTAAATTTTTTTCTGAAAGTATTGATTCAATTGTGGCAATTACCTTAGTATCAATACTTTTTTTTTACAGGCCCCCAAGTCCGTGGACCCTCATATTATTTCAGTTGTAACTGCAGAGAGTATTCGGGCTCATAAAATGTCGGTCAGAAAACTGAGAAATTATCGAATACTTACCCCAATAAACAGGAAATTACATAGACAACAGGTATGGGGCTTGATAGGGTAAACGTATAGGTGGCCATGCCTATCAACGAAAACGCATATACAACCAAAATCGTTTCTCTGCGAAAAAAAGAAGAAATTTATTGAACAATCTAGGCTATAACGATTATAACTTACTTAAATTTACGGTATTTGTCTAAAACGACACCACAGCAGACTGAGCCCAGCATTCCTGCCAAAATAATGGCTAACCCTATACGTCCAGCGTCTTCGTTGGCACCCTGAGAAAATTCTTTATACAGTAGGGGTTGAAATTGTTCCAATATGTCCAATAAAAGTACTTATTTGTAAATGATTCAAATTTATTTTTATTCATGATTTTTTTTCGATGAAAGCATTTTTTTGCTAAAACAAAGATGAAATAATTTACAAATCATACAAAAGTGAAAAACAAATTCATATCACGTATTCTGGTATATGGAAACTCTACCAGTTTTGAAAACCTACCGGATGGTAATATAGGATGATCTGATTCAGAAGTGTCGAAATTGCATAAAAAACGCCTGTGATGATACCATACGCAATCAGAAGCAATACATACGATCTATTCTGAATTAAATTTTTCAAAGAAACTGAAAAATCGACGGTATCCTCAGAAGCGATTTGCTGAGCTGCCGCATGGGAGGGGGGAGTGGGCGGGGCGTTTTCGAAAACTAAAAACATGAAAATCATTCATAAATGCAATGTACAAAAATTTGTGCAGTAACTCACAGAATAAAATGAGGAGCAGAATTATTGTCGCCACAACAGCACTCGATATATGTAACACATAAAACTGCGTCGAAGTTTCCTCTATTGTACTGTCGGCTCTGACAATAATTGGAGGTACTAGAAAACCTATAGCGATGCCGAGCTGAAAAAAAATCATTCCAAGATCTAGGAAATAAAACAAGATGATCGAAGTAATCCTACTCACTTCGCCAAGAAAAAGTTAGTTTAGAGTCAAATATCGTGTATATATTGTATGTGAAGAGCATTTATGGCGCAGTTGGTAGGATGGTGATCAGAAATCATTGTATCTTACCTGATTACCGAATACTCCAATGCTACACGCTGAAGACACTTGCGTGGGACCGAACCAAACGGCCGCCACCCGTGCAGGAACAGACAGAATGAAAATTTGAGAGAAGGCTATCATGGTTTGACCGACGAACGCCAGCCAGAAGCGGTCCGGACTGACAGATCCCACTTTGACCCATGCTCCCGCGCATGTGCCTACTATGCCTATTATCACAGCTTTTCGCAAACCCTGTTGGAAAATCAAACGGTCTGAAGTGTTTGGAAACACTTTTCCAAGACTAAAGCATAGTGTCTCGACAAGCAATTCGGTTACCAAGCATTATCTGACGATGATTAATTAAAATTTAAAAATATTTAATTTTCATTTCTTGGTAATATTTTTTAAATTCTTTATCTCGTGTTAATTGTTTATTTTTTTTATTTTTTCGTTGTTGCTTGCATTTTATTTTATTGTAATTTCAGTTGTTTTGCTTATTCATTAGTTTATACAAAAATTTAATATCAAATATTATTATGGGGAATGGCAACAAATTCTATACTGAAACGAAGTAATAAACTTCAAAATGAAACAATAAATTGTATATCAATTTAAAATACAAAGAATCAGAAATTAGCTTGTATAAACCAAAAAAACAATGAGATTAGTCATCTTACATGAATTTGAATTATGTTGCTTCATTCATTTGGTGAAAAATAAACTCAAATATTGAAATCTAACTTTCAAAATTGATAGTGATGAACATAACCAATCATGACAAGATATTCAGGCAAATTGAAAACGAATACTGGGCAAAATTCGATTTATTATAAAGGATCAACTTTTTCAATGAGCTATCAAATGTTAAAAAAATTAATGAACAAAAAATCCACATTGTCACAGGTAAACAGAATTCAGGTACTCAAATAAGTTGATAGGTTAGGTTACGTTACGTTGGGTTAGGTTAGTTTAGATTAAGTTAGGTTAGTTCAGGTTACGTTAGGTTAGTTCAAATTAAGTTAGGTTAGTTTAGATTATGTTAGGTTAGTTTAGGTTAGGTTATGATAGGTTGAGCACCGATATGGCGGAGAGTGCTAAGGGTAAAGAAGTTCAGACGGAAACTGATCAGCCTATAACGGAAGATGCTATTAAGAGTGACTTGTGCTTATAGAACTGTTTTGGTTGAAGTACTCTGCGTAATTACAGGAGTGACGCCGATTGACCTCCAAATCGAAGAGACGGATGAACAGTACCAGATGGCCGACAGGAACAGGAAAATGAACGCAGAACTGAAAAGGAACACACTCGGGAATTGGCAGGATGGATAGAGGGCAAAAACACGGTGGCACAAAGGACGAAAGCACTGACCCCTGATATAAGCCCGTAGATGGAACGTATACACAAAAGGGTGGACTACCACATGACACAGTTCCTAACCGGGTATGGTTCCTACAGGATATACACCCACTGTATCGGGAAAGCGGAACACGCCTTGTGTATTTTTAGCGGAGAGAAGGACGACCCATATCATACCATCTTCTACTCTAGGAGATAGGAGCACTCACGGAAACACGTGGAGGTAAATGAGAAAACTTAATCGCAAACATGCTAGAAAGCCGCACAAAATAGAACAGAGTGCACCATATCTAAAAAAAAATCTGTTCAAAATCTGTTCTTCGTTAACCAGCTGTCGCACCCCTACGAACGACAACCATCAGACGTCAAAACTTGTGCGAGCTGAGGATTAACGAGGTCTTACCTTTTAATGTGTGATTCCTAACACGGGTTGGACGATAGCAAGTGAAAATCGATCGTTCAGAGTAGGGCTTGAACCACCGACCAGCGGCAGTCAATTCGAGTGAGTGAACAAAGCATCCGCGTCGAATCGACTGGCCACCGACCGACCGATATGATGAGTAACATTATGTTACACAAGGAGAATGAAGAAAGGAGAAATCCCCTGCTGATAACAGAAAAAACGATTAGACACGCTTACGTGGCTGATGTAATATTCTAAGGGATTATCCCGGCTACGTGGAGCAGTTCGGGGGGTTTTTGTCGGTAGGAGTCTGACACTACCGTTCGTGATAGACCATAAGCGGCGGTGCCCATGAGCTCCCCCGACCAAAAAAAAGTTAGGATAGGTTAGGTTAGTTCAGGTTAGGTTAAGTTAGGTTAGGTTAAGTTAGGTTAGGTTACTACAGTGATGTTCAGTTATAACAGGGATAACATTATCATTTATTTTCAGTTTTGTTGTACTGGTTTTGTAAATGTCCATATAGAACAAAACTGCTGTCACGATAGTTTAAAATGAAAGTCGTTAAAAATATAGAAAGTTTCATTTTTCATGATGATCTCGTACCAGGTAGTAACGGCATTTTTCATCGGAAAAAGGATACCCCATTCGATTTAGGCATAATTCGAGCATCTAGATTTCAAGTTTCAGCCAAATATCTCATACAGAGTGTTGGTTATATGATGAGAAATTTCCAAATCCATGATTTTTTGAGTGACCCTGTATGAAAGTCTATGAACTCTACAGAAAAGATGAAGTAACCAATAAAATAATACTTCGCAAGCTACTAAGTTATATAAGTAGTACTCGTTTCATAGAGTTGTCTCTAGTTTATAATTAAAATCAACAATTCAAATGTTGAGAAAACGTGTTTTCAATTTTAGAAAAATCACCAACAACAGAAATGAATTAAATGGTAAATGGAACAGTTTTTTCAGATATTGGAGTTTTCAATATATCCACCTTCAAGCTCTAACGTCGTCTCAAATTCTGCCGGGTCTTCCTCAATTGGCCTAGAGTTATTTCACCACCGTGCCTCATAACCTCTTTCTAACGTGTGCATGATTTTCGATTTGAAACAAATAACTTATTTTTTTTCAGTAGATATAAAATGCAACTATCAATAGAAGAAATTCATGACTTACCAACTTTTCTAAGAGGTAGCTAGCAGGAAAGACAAAAGGTACATATAGAACCATGAAGATCATAGAGGTCCAGTCCACCCATGTGGTCGAGATACCATAGTATTTGACTATGACGTCCGTAATGATGGATAGCTGAATCCAGTGGCTGGAGTTGCAAGCCGAGTACATCACAAAAATGGCCAAAACTACCCATCGCACCCCGTACACTTTGGTCTTCGGTACTGAAGGGACGTCCACCACCTCCAGAGCCTCTTTGGTTTCTCCCATCTGGTTTATGTTGATGTGCGATAAAATTCCTACGGAGGAACCATTTGTTAAACGTTGGAATATCTAGTGTACTAACGAAATTGATCGGATCGTCAATTGGGAATTAATTGATCGGTTTTATTCTTTCAATTAGTGTGACCTGGTGACGAATGTGAATCGTTCATACGGAGCGTCAAAAATTTGGCGTGTGTCGATTATTAATTTGTATTACAGGGTGTTCTAAAACTTAACATGATCACTTTAAGGTCTGATTGGGCAACAGAACATCAAAATATGATTTCAGTTTGACATTTGGAGAGGTATATGAGTACAAGAGCATGAAATGATTTGTTTCAGAAAAAGTATTTAGGTGGCTTTAAGAAGAAAAGTTTGAATAGATGCATGTCCCAAACCTCTTGGCTTTTAAGCTACAGGGTGTTAAAATCTCGAAAAAACGTTTTTTCGTCATAACTAAAGTAATTTCATAAATATGTTTATGGATTTCAGAACACGCTCTCTGAGCATCTACAGCCATATTTTGATACAGAAGATTTTTGAAAACTTCAACCAGTGGCGTCCGACATTAAAAAAAATATCATACATGGTAATTCAAATTCAACCCACACCATTGGGATCTCCTGAACTACAGGAGATACGTCGAAGTTTAAATTGGGGTAAAGTTGATATCTGAGATAGTCATGACTCCATCGCAAAATTTTTGTGGAAAAGGTTTGGTGAAATCTTCAAAAAAACAGCTTTAGAATTTTTGCGCGTCCATGACTTGATGAGGAACAAACCGTTTTCCAAAGAACCCGAATCGCTGCCTATATCAGATAATATTAGCCTACGTCCTTTGCTAGCTGGCGCTTTCAATCCTATTTAATCCTATTGATAGATAGGCCCTCAACAAAAGTTTCTCGATAACGTTTTTTTTCCAAACCGTGCCATGTCTTTGAGATATTATGGCATTGATTCAACCAAGTCTCATCTAAATAACAAATCTTTCTATCTTCAAGACGATATTCTAATTTTTTAGTAATTTCTCCGCCCCAAAACAATTTCTTTTCTTTCTATAAGAGAACTTTTCCTACCACCATATGCGCAATGAAACACGTTGTGATATTTTGGGCATCGATTCAACGGAACTTATTTCGGCTGCGACTTTTTAAGGTTGGGATTTCATTTGGGGAACAAAATGGAATTTATTACGAATATCATATTTGATACAATCACCAAGCCTCTAGTTTCAATGCCTTTAGATACTTTATTACATTCACCTTCATTTTCTAAAGGTTTTAAGAATTCTGTGAAGACTTCTCGTCGACACTTTAGTATCGACGAAATTAACTACGTCGTTATGTAATACATTTTCATTTCGTTCACGGATACCACAATACACATTGTATATAATAGTTTTCTCCTTCAGATAAATTCGGACGTCTGCGTTTGCTTTGACTGCTTTCAGTTTCCATATTGCTCACAGTTCACAGCAAACAATTAAACTGATTCATAGTGATATTTTCCTTGTTTCAGTTCTTAAAAAAACCTCTAGGTTTTTACCTGACATAAAATTTCTTTTTCACACTTGTATGTTTGTTTGTAACCGAATCCTTTGTTTTCGATTTTGACTAACGTTAAACAGATTTATTTCAAACTTTGTACCTATACTTATGAAGCATCGATGACAATACAATAATTTTATAAGTTTATCTCATTATCACAATCAGGATCGCTGGAATTAAAAAATGTCCTCACACAGTCTCTATATGAGAGCAAGCGAGACAACCACACTGTCTTCGCATGCGTATATATGTTAAATTAAAACAAATGGAATTGAAATAGCAAGCCAAACTAATAAGTGGGTAATAAATGATAGTTTAGAAAACTAAAAAAAAACACTCTCTGATAGCAACACAAACGAAAAAATCAAAAATAATTCGAAACTAATTTAAGATTGTGTTCAACATCGATATAAGTCATATGGCTTAATGTAACTAATGACTTCTAATAATTCTGAAATCAGAATAAATCTATTTACAAAAAAATTAATTTTGTTGTGAAAAAAAAAGGTGGTGCTGAATATCCATTTTTATAAATACTTGATTAGGACCTGTTTGTCAGATTGGAGCAATAATACAAATTTAATTTAAAGCATCCGCTTTTTTACAATAAAATAGATTCATTTTGATTTCAGACTTATTAAAAGTCATTAGGTCATCAAGCCATAGGACTTATTATCGATATTAAACACAATTTTGAATTAGTTTCGAATTATTTTTTAGTTTGTGTTGCTATTGAAGCGTGTTTTTGTTTTTTTTTAACTATTATTCATTTTTTATTTCTTCTCCTAGAAATGTAGGTAACTAATATTGTGACATAGACTACATTAAAACTTCTTAGGAATGGATTGAATCTATAGAAAGAGTATTACCTAGGGTAGGTATTACATAAAAATATCATTATTTATTATATTATTACATTTTTGAGTTTTTATAACAGACATTCCAAAACTGTCATCAGTGTTGAAAGAGATCTGATTCTCTATAACTAAATCATAATAGGTTAGGTCCAAAGTGAGTGGGTCTATTCGACCATCCACCGCAACCCGCAAGGGTTTATTGTGACTCACACCTATTCACACTCGACCAAATAAACCCCGCTTCTTAAGGAAGCCGATTAGTTTGTATGGTGAGTGGTCTTTCAGGTCAGATGGTAAGAGTACGGCTCTGCCGAACTCTAAAAACCTGATGCGGTCCCCAGCGCGGCAGGCACAAAGTATATGCTCTGCTGTTTCATCGTTAATGAGGTAGTAGGATAGTCAAGGTGCAACATTTCCACCTTGATACCCGCAACAACCTTTCCATATGAGGGTTTTTGCACGTCAGCTACACCTGACGATGTCTTAGATTCAACCGTGCAGGGCTTTTTCGTTTCTGGGTTTTTTTCTTCTCACGGGGGTTTGTTCCTCCACCTGGGACAGATTCTGCGTACGTCACTCAAGAATTTGGTGCAAGGCAGTTTCATAAGGTACCGCTCTTGAGGAGACAACTCATTTGTTTCCTGGCTGCACCACCATATCTTTTTTTAGGTTCAGTTATTGGATCAGGAGTTGAAGAGTTGGAAAGAATAATAGATCAAAGAAAAAAAATACTCTATGTATTATTCAACGAATGTTTACGCTCATGAATGTTAATCTAATCGCGTTCAGCTGTTGGGCCTGTCTCTTGACAAATCCTCCGTTCTTTTTTGCACTCACAAACATCTCTGTGTACGCAAAGTTGCCATTTTTAAATTTTAGTCGCAGAATATAATTCAAATATTTTATATTTATTTAATGAACATTGATGCTATCGAAAGCATTTCATTAGCAGGAAGTTTATTTAATGAATAAAACACGTTGTGTGCTATTCTATGGCCATTTAGCTGCGTGTGTATGATCTAAACAGAAGATGATAAAGTAAATAGAATCACAACCTGACAACAATGTTTTCGTTTAAATGCAAAAAAAATTCTGAGAGGTTAGTGCCTACCATTATGGGTCTATAGATTAGTTTATTCAAGTCCAGTCTCCCAAATTAACTTTCGCAACGCCTCAAACTTTCTGATTTCTTTCGATTTAAAAAAAAAATTATTGAAACTCCCTCAAAACCTCATTTTGCGTCATGGTTTTCTTCTTAATACGGTCCTGTCTTCTCCGAAGCGTCGACCAAATCCCAATTTAGGATTAGTCGGTAAACGTAAACGTGACATGCCGGCAAAACATTTGCATTACGTTAGCGATTAATTATTTTAAGCAACACTTGGTTTGTTTTTCAATAATTTCACAAGCGAAACAAAGTAAAAAACGATCGAACAGAAGAACTCACCTAATCCAGAATTGGCCAAAAGTGTTGATAAAGCCGCCAATAACTAATGTAGCCTTTTGAAAGGAACCGCTAATTCAGCACATATAACCGTAACAAAAGATACGTGGAATATAACTCTAGACCGGTCAGGTCCGCACCGACCCATAATCGTCAATTTTCAGAAATCAGAATAATTTTGAGATATGGAATAATGCATCATTGAAGCTTTGGGTTTTTTCAATATACCTTAATGAAAATTATTAGGTTAGAATGCGACAACCAACAGCGCATATTTGAGGAGTCGTCATTTTTACATATGGATGTCATTGTCATTGTCGAGTCAATTGTAAAAGTTATGCAATACCAAGTAATTTTTGAATATTTGATGAAAGGGGATAATATACTATGTTCCAATAGTGAGAGAACTACTTTTCAATGTTTTCATTATACATTGCGGAAGAAAATATCATTCCAACTCTCTATACATCGACTTTCACTTTTTGAAAGCTTTTATTTAACTTGACTTGTATGTATGTTAACAAATCTTGCAAGTTTAATTTGATCCACTTCCCGGTATCCGATTGACCTGAAATTTTGCATGCTGGTCCAGAACCGATGACAATGCACGTTAATCATACACGTGACCTGATGCTGCTGTCAGGATCGGCTCCGTACGAGAGATATCCTCAGCGGTAAATAATACGAATACGAAATTTTGTATACGCATTTGTTTATAAAAGGCAGTTAATAGGCCTACCATGAAATAGATGCCACATCCAGGGTTGGCTTCAATAAAAAAATATATTTCTAGAAAAAAATATCAAGCTTTTACTTTTAAAAACATACTTCCCGACCCTAAAGAGACAATAAATGGTGTAGTAAGTTGTAAGAACCTATATTTATTTGCATTGTAAAAAAATATT
>WOGP01008024.1:0-11428 GCA_015342065.1 Leptinotarsa undecemlineata
GGTCACTGTCATTTGAATTTCACATGCAGAGACTTGGACTGTCGGAAGACAGTGTGTGTCGCCTCTGTCTGGAAAATGATGAAACTGCAGAGCATATACCTTGTGCCTGCCCCGCTGGGGACCGAATCAGGTTCTTTCAGTTCGGCAGATCCGTACTCTCACCATCTGACCTGAAAAACCACTCACCATACAAACTAATCGATTTCGTTAAGAAACTGGGTTAATTTGGTCGAGTGTAAATAGGTGTGAGTCACAATAAACCCTTATGTTGTGCGGTGGAGGGGCTAATAAACCCACTCACTTCAGACCTACCTACCTATTTTCTATTTCGCAAAAGCATCTCAAGAAAACTGAAGTCATTCAAATTGTTATCTAAATTGTTCTACCAATGTCTTTTATCTTACCCCACAACTTTCTGTATTTTTTCCCAAGTACTCATTGAATAAACAGAGATCTCCCCTAGCAGGACTGTAATCATAATTGACAACATCAAAGGAAATACTGAAATTATCGTCATCAGATTCCTGAGAAATGCCCATGAATGTGTTCCAAATAATGTGGACTGGTACACAACTTGTGTTCGTTATGCGTATTTGTCTTCTGATTGGTATTGAATTATATGAACAGCTTCCAAATCTGAAATATATTTTGTTCAAAGAATTTATATTTATTGTCAATAGAACAACTGATTAAAGAGAACAAAATCCGGGCAGGTAGGCAGTGGTCAGATGGGACCTGAAGTATCAAACGTTGCGTCTGTTACTGCGGCTGACATCAAAATTGGAATGTTAATTGCGAGGACTTCCATTGTCTGATATTATATAAAATGATTTGAAATAACTAATGAAAGAGAATAATCAAAGAAAACATTCTTTACACATGATGAGGGACTATCAATGGAATATATGGAGTGGTTTGAAACTCTGGACAATGAAGACGCCCACAAGTAACCACGTATCTGGTTGAGATACGTTGACACACATACTGAACTGAACGTCTTCCTAAAACACATCAACAGCGTGAAAGACCTCCCATCACTCTCACAATGGAGAAGGAAGTCTACAACGAATTGCCATTTTCAGACGTATTCGTAAAGAGGACCGACACTAAGTATGAAACATCTGTATACCAAAAACCCACTCATACGGGACGGTATCTGAACTACGCATCCAACCACCATCCATCGACTAAAAGAAGAATCATCAAGACTCTGTTAACTGTGCTTTCAGGCTCTGTAATACGAAGGAAGGTCTCGAGAAGGAATAAGACATCATTAAAAATGATCTTCAACGGAATGGCTACTCTAAAGCGATGGTTGAACAGACTTTGGCTGAAAGACAGCCGGAGCCACGCAAGGAAGAGAATCCGTCATAACCAGTTCTCGCATTTCACAACATCAGAGGATTATCGGAAAGGATGAGTAGAATTGGGTCCAAGTACTACATAAGAACCTGCTTCAGACGCGGAAGCATCTCAAAAACCAGGCCACCAAACGCGGTTTGCGATTCCACAAATTGCATTTGCCGTTTGAGTGCGGAAAATCCTATATCGGTGACACTGAGAGGCCAATGAAAGCTACGCATTGCCGGACACAAAAAACACACACAGCAAGTCGAAACCAGCAAATCAGGAATAGCAGGGCGTGTTTGGACCCCTCAATATAACATCGAGCGGTCCCAAGCGGAGATCATACACAGGGAGAAACATTGGTTTAGGAGGAAATTCAAAGAAGCCGCATACATTTGTCCAACAATGTATTCAGCCAAACTAGCGTAGAGATATGCAACATATGGAAACCCATTATCGAGCAAAAAATACCCAACTCCCGCCAAACGGTCATCTTCTGGTAAACCGGTGAAGCGGAAATGAGTGAAAGTACTCGAATGACCCATGAATAATCTCTCGAAGGAATCAGTCCAGCAATCACCCGAAGACGATACTAACAATCGAAACGTCGTGAAGTAACTTGGCTTGAAATCTCTGGAGTTTTAATTTTAAATTTTTGTTCAATTGTTCTATTTTTACTCATATTTTATTTCATTTCAGGGTTTTTTGTTTAATATAATTATTATTTCAGCAAATTTTTTTATTCATTTTCAATAGTTATTTCAGGGATTTCAAATCATTTCATATGATATCAGACATTGGAAGTCCGAACTAATGAGATTCGTGTGAATTTAGATTCGATCATGTATCTAGAGCAAAATGCTTTGCAACAGATGCCATCCTCTATCATCTTCTGTTTCCATCAGTTTTGCCACGGTTGACCCGTTGCGACGAAAGAAGACTGCAGTCTATTATCTGTGATATTTCAAAATTTTTGAGTTGAGTTTTCAACTGAATCTTACTGCTTTCATCTTGAGTCTGGTGATTAATTTACAGAACACCTCTGGTTCCAAGTTGGTTTGGGTTGTCTGATAAAAATAGACATAGAAATCATAATGTAAACCTGATCTCACTACATGGTCACCTTTATCGTGAACAGAGGTGATTTTCAACACTATAAATTTTTCAGTTGTTTCTTGTTATTGTTAAAGAATGCGTGTCATTCCATTCACGACTGACTATTGTGAATTTGAATAAGAGTATTCGCGTCAATGCATAATATTGAATTACAAAAATGACATCGAAAGACTTTTCTTCAGAATGAATGAAATATATGGAAGTGAAATACCTCATAATTGGATTTTTTGTCAGCGAATTCAATGCCATTGGAAAAACTATAGGACATCCAACAACATCAATGAGCAAAGAGAAACTGAAGGCGGGAATTTCTGGTATTTCAATCATTATTTCTTCTGAGTAAATTCCAAAAGTGTTTGCGTATATCCATATGTTTATTCCAACTGAACCATATTTTGGAAGCGGACCATTCTCTTCGTCAAAATATACAAGGATTCCGTACTCGTTGCAGATTAAATCGTCCCAAATTTCACCTGAAATGCATTTTATACAATGTCATTGATTGTAAAAAGAATGTAAATACAATTTGAATAAGGAGGGCAATGCCAATCTACAAAATTGGCAACTTCAACAAATACTGCTGTCAATCAAATAACTTCAGTGATCAGTATTTCTTGTTGTACTCTATGAAAAGTAATAAATGCTCATCATGATCGCAAAATGCTAATAAGGTTCTCAAACAAAATTTTGTGATTTTGTTTGAGAATCACCACAGCTACTATAGGTCGAATTATGAAACTTTACCGATACCATCCTTTTTTTATCGCAAGCGGATCGCAAAATTAAAAATTTATGAGTGTTCCGTCCGTTTTCTACCCGCAGTGACGTGCGTCCGGGTATTTAATCAAGAATATTTGTTAAAACCGATAACTATGATAATTTATGTATATACAATATTCCAATTAAAAATATCCACATAATAATAAATAGGAATGCTAACTAAAGAAAATTTTAGATATGAGCAATTATGGTATGTTATCATCAGATAAATCCATTGAATCTTTCTTGAAAATAATGATTGGCGGTTCTTCAAATTTCCATATGTTGTCCTCTTCTTTGACATACTCGCATCCTTCAATATTTTTTGCCATTTTTCAGAATCGATATCTTCTAAGGACATCTTCTATTTCAAATGCTGTGTTTGTTCTTGCAACGAAACCGTTTACTTGAGCCCAAATGAGTTCAGTGCTATCAAGTTCGCAATGATTAGGGGGCAGATGCAGAATAATGATATTTCGTTTCTGTATCATCTTGACGACTTTATATTTTGTGAAACGAGCTTTATTTGAACATACTATGAATGATAGCTCTTCCATAACCATACTTTCAGTATGGTTATGACAGTTGCTGTCCTCTTCCACAAAGTTTTATTTATATCAAATCAAAAACCCTGAATGTTCGAGATAAATACTAATTTTTTTCTTTTCTCAAACGTCTGATTTGTGGACGCCTATGGAACACCAGCATGAAGATGATTCAATACTCCGCTGCTCGTGGAAATAGATTATAGAAAAATAACTGGGCATGTACGTGGAATGTTAAAAAATAAGGTCAATGTTCAAATTTCGTGGGCTACGTACATTCGATTAGCGACTTTTTTATGTTGTTTCACTCGTTTCGAACATATATAAACAGTTTCAGCTGTTTAGCATGTTTAGTTTGTTGGTGAGAGGCATTAAAGTTGAAAGTGATTTGCATTTTCGAACATTTTCTGCTAACGGAAAAAATGGAGTACAGCATTTGCATCAATTTTTTTGTAAAAAATATTTGAAATGTTAATAGTGGTATACGTTGATTGTAAATTGAGTAATAAAAATGTTTACAAGTGGTACAGTCTTTTCAGAAGGTCGAGTTGGTAACGCAGAGAACAGTCCAAAAACTAACTATAACATAAATGGGTACAAACAGGGCACAAAAAAGAAAAGTAGAACTGAAACTTGAAGAAAAAAAATATGAATAATATGATTGAATATAAATATCAACATACACAGATAACTTTATAGAAAACAAATATTTTTTTAAATTAATTCGGAATTTTTGTTTATTGAAACTTTTATAGCATTGGGAAGCTCATTGTGAAAGTTAATACTTTCATGATTAATCGAATTTTGCCTAATATTTGTTATCTTGTCGTATAGTTGTGTTGGTTACCAGTGATTTTGAAAGTTAGATTTGAATGCTTGAGCTTATTTTTCACCAAAGGAATGAATGTACATAATTTTAATATATGCAAGGATTACAAAACTAATAGTTTTTTTTGTTTATACAAATTGACTGTGGACTCCTTGTAATTCAACTCGAATATACATCATATAATTTTGTTCTGAAGTTTTTCAATTGGTTTCAATAGGAATTTATTGCCATTTTCCATACTAATATCAGATATTCTGTTTAAAAAAAAATCTGTTTTTCCGTTAATCAGCTGCCGCCCCCATACGAACGACAACTCTCAGAAGTTGAGAAACTTGTGCGAGCTAAGGACTAACGAGGTCTTACTTTTTAACGTGTGATTCCTAACACGGTATATAGGGAGACAATATAAATTCATAAACACAGAGAAAAATTTGATAGAAACAAAAAGTACATTAACATAAATATGGCATTTGATAATGTCTACCGCAATAGTAGATTAAATATCAGGAATAAAAACTTGCCAATACGATATCTGGAAAATGCTTTGACACGTTATATTCGATTACTAAAGTAAACCTTGTCAACAAAGTGATTTTTCAGTTTTTTTTTTCTTAACATATCAACTTTCATTCTCTCCCAGTCATAAGCACTTCATTGAATATTTTCATAACATTGCAAATCACAAATTTTTTATCAGTGTCGAGTTTGGTTTCGTGTATCTATGCTGATCAGCACAATCTTGTAAAATATATTATGCTACCCTCGAATCAATTTTTGTATACTATATTAGCTGTTTCTAGAATAATATCGATGAAAGTGTTATTTTTTTGAGAAAAAACATTTTTAGTTTTCACTTATTCTTTATAAAAAAAATTGTGAGAAACTTCCAAAGGAAGGAAGAAAGCAATTGAGTTATTTTATTTTTCTTTAATAATAGCCTACAGCAATTTGTCCATTTTGCTTTACAAATATCTCGAACTGCCCTTTTTTGTATCATGAAAATAGCATTCAACAACTGGGTTGTCCATGCACCGTATAATGCTATTCTGTTTCTTATGTGTGTATCTATCAATGCACCCTTGGCAGCCTGGAATCCTAGTTCGATTGAAATTATCCTGAGAGCCACAAATTCTTTAGGTAGTTTTTTGAGGTTTCTTATGTGGTCCTGAAATTTTACTGTCCCATCTACCTGTAACCCCAAGAAGTTTGTAGATGAGTTATAGTGGTCTTCCCTAAAAGAAGTTCTGATGAGGTTCATTTTGTTAGAAATGTTTGATTTTCAGTCAGCTCTGTATTGAACTGTTCTATTTAATTTTGAATGTGCCCTGTAGACTTGTTTAGATGTTTATATTTCTTTGATGAAGTAGTTGTCAATTTTGATAAACATCATTACACAACTTAATTTTTCTCTTTCGATTACGTATTCAATTATATAGAAATTTATGATGTACTGTTTGGAACCTTTGGTGTAGTATTTAATATTACTGGAGTTTAGTCCCAACACCAAACCGTTATTTTAACACCTCGACAAGTGTTTTGATCACCAAGTGATCATCTTCAAGAGGAAGATCAAGTGATGCTGTTTAATCTTCCTTACTGGAGTTTAGTCCCAACACCAAACCGTTATTTCAACACCTTGACACGTGTTTTGATCACCAAGTGATCATCTTCAAGAGGAAGATTAAGTGATGCTGTTTAATCTTCCTCTTGAAGATGATCACTTGTGATCGAAACACGTGTCGAGGTGTTAAAATAACGGTTTGGTGTTGGGACTAAACTCCAGTAATATTTATAGAAATTGTTGAACAATTATAACAAATTTTTACATTTTCCAAGTGTACTTCCCCTGTATTACATTAAAACACATTTGTTTTGTCAATGTTGAATGATAAAAGATTGGAATCACACCAGTCTTTCACCTTTCTTATGTCGAAGATGATTTGATCAAGTAAATTTGAAGCGGTATTGCTATGCCAGAGGAAAATGGTGTCGTCAGCGAAACATGTGAATTTACCCCTTGTCAACATGAACTAAGTCATTGACATAAATGAGAAACAACACCGGTCCCTCTGATGAAATTCCATCTAATAGAACATTCTGCCGCCGATGGGAAAGGTACGTCTCAAATCAAAGTAATGCCGATTCTCTAAATCCAAAAACTTCTAGCTCACGAAGAAGTAGCATGTGGTCTACACAATCGAAAGTCTTGGTTAGGTCACAAAACATGGCCGCCGCAGAATCTCTTTCATTAAGATTGGTGTACAGGTTTTCCAGGAGTGAAAATATGGCGTCTTGTGTACCTTTTGAAGACTGAAAGCCAAACTGGAATAAATTTATTATATTGTTTTTCTCAAGGAAGGATATTACTAGTTTTTTACCAGTTTTTGTATAACTTTAGACAAGACAAGCAGCAAAGCAATTAGCCTAAAATTAACTGGGTTGTCATGAAAAAAAGTAAATTGCATAACTCGTGTTTTTTTTTATCTTGGAAACAAAATTGATTATAACTAATGTATTTTGATGGAATTCAAAATTTCTATAATTTTGTACTTGACTATTTTTTCAATTATTTTTTCCAGGGTGGGTATTTAAATTTTCTTGATTCTTCAAGGTGTTGCCTAGAACATTTCCGAAAGTTTTTATTGATTTACTTGTGTATTCCTGATAACTTTATTTTCGAAGTTTTCAATTGTTTGTTTGTACCCCTCAATATTTGTTTCATATAAGTGAAACGATACTACAACCTGAATGTTTTGAAGATTTACGTAAGTGATGCTGTTATCTCTTCTGCCACGGTTTAGTAATGGTATATTGAATTGGAAAGTACTTTTTTCTGTATTTATTAATTTGTAAATCAACTGGTAAACAATCTTCCAGGTTTTTTTTTATTTGTTTTCGGCCTTATTAATTCTAGTGTGATAATGGTAATAAAGAATAAATTGTGTGTTTTTTGTTACAATGTTATCCAGATTGGTACTGAAGAGCCCTAATGTAAGTCTCTTACGGCAAAACATCGGATATCTACCAGTGAGGATGACAGTGTTTCATGTAAGTGAAATTCTACTTCATTCATTTATTATATTGTGTAGGAATCCTGTGATTGATATCCGACTCGATTCCATTACGAATTTTTGGAATATAAACTGAATAGAGAAAAGTGTTTTTCATATAATTCAGTTTTCATATAGAAGTATTTGTTTCGAAAGTATTTTTCTTTCTTGTTATTCAATGTTTATATGAAAATAGCTGTTTCGAGAGGGCTTTTTCTTCCAGTTCGGGTCTGAAAGTTACTTCTTTGCATGACCTACATATCTTTGTATAGAGTTAATTTTTGAAATTGATTGCTTCCTTTCTTTCTTTGGAAGATTCTCATATTTTTTTGTATCAAGATAGAGTAGAAAAAAGCCAAAAACTTTCTTTCTCAAAAAAGGTAATTATAATTTTCAAAAAAAATATCTTTCACAAGTTTTCTAATGTAATAGAAGAAGCCCATATACATGCTTCTTAATCTTTTTGTGGTTAAGGATTTACTTTTTTTATTCTTCATTTCTTATCTTGGAAAATACACTTGAAAAAATTTGTTCAGGTAAGTATAGAGACTTTGGAGGTGATCTTCTGCTGTCCCAGTCAGAATTTGTATATGTTTGACCAATTTTTCTTTGTTTCAATATCGAATTAACATAACTTACTCAGAACACGAATCTAATGACTATAGTAGTTGATGCCACTGACACAGAGAAAACAAAAATTGTATTGAAACTAATGTCAAGTAACGATGTTATACAAGATTGCTGGTATTACCTTTGATCCAAAAGTCAAAGCATCCATATCTTCAGTAGCTGTAGCATATACTTTGCCAGCTTTCACCATAGCTGCACACTGTGCTTCAGCTTCACAGGGTGCATCAATGTATGGCACCCCCATTAGTGTCAGCAATTGTTTAGCCTCCTCAGAGTGATGTTTAGTAACTTTAACAAGTCTTCGGTTGAATTTATCCATTTCAGCAGCATCTCCAGCTTCAGTAGCCTTATCCAAAGCCTTTTGAGCTTCATTGCGTTTTTCCTGTCTCTTACTCAACTCGCCTGATTTCATTTCAGGTGGTTTACCATCGAAAACATAGACTGGTTTGATACCGTTTTCAATTAATCTAATAGTTCGATAAAACGTTCCTAGTAAATGAGATGTTGTTTCACCATCTGCCGAAGTTAGCTGAGCACCTTCTGTTCTAACCGCGATGAGAAATTGGTAGAGACACATAGAAGCATCGATGGCTACTTTTCGACCTGGTTATAAAAATAAAATGGCAAATATTTGCATGCTTACAATCTCAACATAATTTTTTAATTGGTAACCTAACCTAACAAGTTAGAATATTTATTAAATACTGTAAAATTCCGAATTATTTCGGATTTGAGTGATTTAAATAATATATATCTTCAGTTCCTTACCAAAATACGTTTTGAGTTCCGTATCTTTAAGAGCTTGAGGTGCTACATCTGCAAGCAACTTTGATAGATTCAAAATACCCATGTTACAGAGATTTAAATAGACTATTGCCCAAAAAATATACTACATGCTTTATTACATCAATAAACATGTATATTCATTTTACGTTTTATATTTCATTCCCGCAATTTTTAAGAAACGCAGCTGTTGCTGATAGCAATGTTGCCAACAGTAGAGTTTACTTTCAAGAAGGCTTAACCACAGTCAGGACCGTCGGCATGGGAAGGATGAGGAGGAGCCTCCCCCCCTGCTTTTTCGACTTGGGCAAAAGTTGGGAAATTTTAGGCCATGAAGATAGAAAAAAATAATAGTAAAAAAATGAATAAAAATTAAAAAAATTTAAATGCGAGAAAAGAAAAGGAGAGGTAATAAGAAATGGGAAAGAACCAGGAGAAGGTTGGGATTTCCCAACATGCATAACTTGAAGAGAATTCTGAGTTGTTTGAAATCTTCAAAAAAGTTTAATTTTTCCCAAGTAAAAAAACAGTCCTGAACAGTTCACAAATTTTGAAGTGACAATTTTACAAAACTCCCAACTTTTAGCTGTTTTTCCGACTTGGAAAAGTTGGGAAATTTCGGGCCGTGAAGATAGAAAAAATAATAGTAGAAAACAATAAGCACAATATTATTCAACTGTTGTTTCCTTTCATTTGTATTGAATATTCATATACATGGTGGATATGGTGGAAGACCAAGGACCTTGGTCCAAAGTAGAATAATTCCTATAATTATTTTTATAATCACCAAAATTTATTTTTGTTTGTGCATACCCTAACGTGCATAAGCATTCAGCCAATCTTTGGATAGCTAAGTAAGAAAATTAATATATTATAGTAGTAACAAATCCCTCGGCTTTCATTTCTTCGAAAGTTGGGAAATTTTGCTGGAGGAGTTGGAAAAATTTGGATTCCCTCCCCCCCTGGTTTTTCTTTTCGCTACGGTCCTTATCCTCAGAGTGTTAATAAGACATAGAGTTGCCATGCCTATACCAGTACAATACATGTATTTTGAAACGGGTATCGTACTATCCTTTTCTGTACAACTTATGGGTGAAGGGGGTGGGGTAATCATTTCAGGTGAAAATGTATTTATTCTGTTCGAATAGTTCCTACAGAACAACTGATTTTATTACTAATGATTATGGAAACGAGGCCAGTTTTTCTACCACCTACTAGATTTTTATTCATGTATAGCTTTATAATAAGCGCGTGGTTTACTGTACTGGGTTAAAATTAAATTATTTCAAACGCGCTAATTCATAACAATAATAAATGTTAATATCAAAAGTAATGAACTTTGCTTCATATAATCAGATGAAGAAATTTGTGATTTATTCTCAAATTTGATGAACAAGAGGTACGGTTTGTGAGGTCCCATACAAAGAATTTTCGATTAAAAATCAGGAACATTTATAATTACGATTGAGGTTTGATATTATTATGTGATTTCATTCAAAATTGGTATCTAGAGGTATTTGTGGACCGATATTATGTTGTTTTTTCCAATAATTCATGCTGACGAATTCTATAATTACGAAAAAATCATTAATGTAAATGAAAAAATCTGTATTCAAAAATGAAAAATATGTTTTTCATATGTGTGCCACAGGTCATATTCATTCTGTGATCAACAGATTAAAAAGATTTCTGCTTAATGTTCAGTTTGTATACTCAATAGTTATTCTTGTGCAACCGGTGTTAAATCTGTTATTGCTCACTAATTTACATCACAGAAAGAATATGATTTCCGTTTTGGTTTTTCCTTCTTTGCACGAGGCTCTCGAGTTGCATAGAGACAATATTCAATAAAAAATGACGGTTCTCATTTTTTAACGTCTTTTTAGTTGGGACACGTCAAAAAATGAAATAATATAAACCTAGTTTCAAAAACTTTATTTATAAGAATAAGATCAAAAAAATTATCATTAAAAACATCAAAAATATTCTTTTTTCATAATGTCGTTCCACAAAGACCCCTAAATACCAAGTTTGAATCAAATCACAGAATAATATCAAACCTTAACCGTAATTATAAATATTCATGATTTCTATGTTGGTAAAAGACCAAAAAACTATTTTTAGGATAATCCTGGCAGAAAGTGTCAACTGTCATTTATGTTGTAAGATATGAACTTGGCAACGATGTATGAACGTCAATAAAAAAAAGTATGTAATGGCTGACACTCAACAGAGAAATTTATTTGAATCTCTTGGACTTCTTCACTTAAAAACTAACAGGTTATGGGTCCAGTAAACGTTTACTGACGCTGATTAAGTTGACCGATTCAAAATAACAGTTAATTCGGAGTTGAGTTTGTCGGAATCTG
>WOGP01008025.1:0-11428 GCA_015342065.1 Leptinotarsa undecemlineata
ACTAGACAAATCTAGCAATTGCATTGAATAGCATTGAATAGTTCAAGTAACCTTTTTCAAGGAGTTTTTCACTGTATATTTATCTATCATCACATCCTGATAGGAAAAAGATACATGTAGGCAAAGACATGTTTATAAAATTTTCTTATTTAATAGAAACTTTTAACCCCTCCCACTCATCTAATTTTAGTCACACCAATAAAATATTCAAGAAATTCCATCAAATCCTAACAACCTCAGAAGTTAGTGATAACTAACTGTCACATCTACATGATAATGTAGAGATGTTAACGAAAGAGGTAGCATCGCAATGTTTCCAAAACATTTGCAGACATTAATATTAACTACATAAAAACTAACTTTTGAGGTTGTTAGGATTTGATGGAATTTCTTGAATATTTTATTAGTGTGACTAAAATCAGATGAGTGGAAGGGGTTGAAAGTTTCTAGTTGATGAGAAAATTTTATAAACATATATTTGCCTCTATGTTTCATTTTTCTATCGGAATGTGATGATAGATATATAATATATTGTATCTTGAGGTTGTTCTTACAACATTAAATATGTAACCAAGTATCGTTGGTTGTCTATTTCGCGAGTTTCTTGAAAATCATTTATTCGATATTAGGTTTTCTACTGACGGTAAGATGGCGCCACCTATCAGTCTTTCGAAAATGAGTATTTTTGCTATATAACAGATCAAAGCAATTTAATTTTTATATTTCTTCAACACAGATCATATCAGGTTTGTTTTGGTTCTACAAAATTCAGATCCCAGCACGTCAAGATCATGCGAAGTTGATATACAGCGTTCTGATTCATTGAGGATGATTTCGGACGCCAATTGAAACAACTAAAATTGAAAATTATCATTTCATCAAATGTTCAAGTATTTTTCTGTTTCCGAATATGATTGATTGTGAATTTGCATAATTTTGGATGGAAACTCGTCAATCTCAGTGTTTCTAAGCAGTCTCATATTTTGCGTTTGTATGTGTATATACTGAGTGGTTACTGTAACCATCTTAAATTCGAAGATTTTATTCTTGATTTTTTCTAACGATTCACAAGGTATTACACATGATTTTCTTTCGAAAGCACTTCCTGAAAATGTAAGGTTGTAGTAATAATTACTTAGCGATTCGATCATTTTTTTCATTATAAACTCAATACAATTTTTGCGTAGATATCATAGTTCAGGAATCGCAAATTTGCGAAATACTAGAAAAATCGAGCAATTGAATTGAATAGTTCAAGTTACCTTTTTTAAGGGGTTTTTCACTGAATATTTTGCAAAACCGAAGCCCTTGTTCAACTGTGTACTGTATACTATACTTTTTTCTGGCGTGTTCATACTAGATATATTTTTAAAGTGGTCATAATCATTATTGGTTTCTAATTATGGAAAAAGGCTATTTGCAGTCTCTACTATTCAAGCTCACACTTAATTATTATTTTATTCAAATAAAGAAGCATATTACTTCAAAATTAGTTCAAGACCTTCACAACCGTATGAAAGTGAACACTAATGCCTTCACATTTTGGCGATCACGGCTTTCAACCTCAGTTCATTTATGGCGCAACTATATTTTCAGCTAATGCTCGCGCTCTCATGTTTTGAGATTGTATTGAAATTCTTTCGGAAGACTATATTCACATAACAAAGCATAAACATATTTACCCGGCACGAACAAGCAGTGATCGTTGCGCTACCGTTTAGAGGACAGATGCTAACACAGTCCTCGTCCGCCTGCGTGTCACCATCGGCAGCGAGGATAGATCGATGCGTTACGTCACAGCCTTCATCGAATCGAGAGAGGTGAGGGCATACCGAGGCATACTCAATCACACGCCGTGGAGTGACCATCTGGCTTTCTTACCGTTGAACGGTTGTTGCCACATCATTACTAATTTGGTGGGATTTTTTGAAAGTGCGAGAAAATAAAAGTGTTTGTTTAATATTACTTCATTTTGGATGATCTTTCCGAAATGACATATTGACAGGAAATAAGAAATGAAAAAAATTGGCAAGGCAAACCATCAGATTTTGTCTTGGTTATATATATTTTGACGACTAAGTGAATCATAGATTGAGTTCCGTTATTAAGTGAATCATAGATAAACTTTCATTATAATGTTTTCGAAAATGAAATGATCAGATGTTATAACAATCAATTTTGAATCGTTCTTTCGCGAGTAACTTAAAAGAAATACAAACAATTCCTAGCTTACCTCTTCTGGTTCCTTCTTCTTGAGGCTATTTTCAATATAAAATCTTTCTTCTGCAGTTATCATTGAATGATGCGAAGGCCCATTACAACCAAAATATGAAAATGATATTCACCAGACTAGCCCGATGACACCAAAGAAATAGAATACCATTGGCCATCCGTACCGACTGGAAGCTATTTGTCCAGTTCCAAACATTGCAATCAGTATTCCTACTGCTCTAGCTGAAATGGATATTAGTATTATTATTCACGGTGCATATGTATTGTGTATTATTGTTTGCTGTAGGATAAGAATGAATATTGTATCCTGGATTTGGTGTTTATGTTATCTGACATAATTTTTTTCACCCTGATGCTATTCTACCCCTCAACTGAGATACTTCGAATATACAGTGCGGACAGGAATAGCCTCCCCTCTCTTTACTTTCAAACGGGGCAAGATATGATTCAGAAAAAATTTGCATGAAAGGGAAAAATTTGTGAACTTTTTAATACTCCCGACACAGAGAGGACGCTACCAACTATTTCTCTCGATCACTAGTGGAGGTCACCCTGTCCTCAATAGAATAGGTAATACGTTGGTAAAGTTAGTCAAACATAATGAAGGCAAAAATTCCAATTTCGAGAAAACAGGTAATATAAATCAAATTGTGGTATATATTGGTCAAACCGGCAAAATACTCAAAAATCTCTTTCAGGAAGTTCACATGAATTATGTAAATGAGAAAACAAGTTCAACGTATTCAAATAATATTTTAGAATAAATTCACATCTTCACAGGATATTTCGAAATTTTGTTCATAGAACATAGATCTTTGAAGCTAAATAATTTGAAAACTTTGGAAATTATATAATCTCGAAAATTTGAATATTTTACTGAAAGACCAACTGAATTCAAATAGATCACCCATACTAAACTTGTTAGAAACCGATTTTATCGTAGTCTTCGCAGACATATTATCATTGATGTAGACGTAATATTTGCTCTAGGTGATCATAATTGAGTATGTACCTGGGGTATATACGAGTAAAATTTGAGTATGTAATATATGAGTATGTACCTCAGTGAGTAGTTCTCACCGGTGATTATGTGGGGTATATGAAATTTAAAGTGAAGAATCAGTTGGCATTATGTTATTCACTATAAAAAGTTACTTTGATAGCAAAACAAGTGATATTTTTGTTAATAAAATTTGTGAAGATGAAATCATATATTTCGACTACTTTATGAAATTTGTTGGTTAAAGCCGATTTCGGAACTGACCCCCCACTTTCTCTGGATTTTTGGATTTTGTTACTGCAGCTATGGCAGGTGTACTGAAAGATGTCAAATGTGTTCCAAGAAATGTTCAACCCAATCATGGCACTATAATTCCATTAGTAGTGAGATAATACCATATCAGTCATCATCCAACTTCAAGAAATAAGAAAACTGCAATAGCGGAACGAGTTATCAGAACGTTCAATATTTAAATTAATTGAGAGTTTTCAGTACAAACGGTTGAATATTCTCCCTACAAATAACCATCAATAAAACAACAAAATTCATCGAGTCATCGGTATGAAGCCTGGGAAGATAAAACCATCCACGAAATTGATAGTTCATGCAGGATTCAAGAAGCAACATGGAAAACGTGAAAAAACTGAAGATGTGGTGCGAATCAGTAAGTATTATAGAGTATTCGAAAAACGTTATATGGCATACTTGGCAACTGAACTTCAAAAAGTTGTGGAAGTTTGTGGTACATAACCTATAAATATGTGTGATTGATGACTTGTTTACTATTTGGTAATTTATGATCACTTAAATGAAATGAATAAAAACACGTTTGTCTAAATACCACTGAAAAATTTTATTTATACGACCGGTTTCGGGTTTGATCCCATTATCAAGTATAAAACAAATCTGAGTTTTGAAATATCGATTTTATTAGAATTTTCAGGTATGCTGCAAGGACAGATATTTGAGAGACAGGATGCCAACTTAAAATACCACCATGAAAATTCTAGGAGTTGTTAAACTCATAAATTCAAGAGAGGAAACCTACATAAATCAAGTTGATCGTTTAGGGGTATATATTTCTGATTTTTATTTGATTTGTTATTTTCCATTAATTTTTCTCTCTTCATTACATACTAGTACTATGTTGCTGTATCGCTGCTGTTCACTCTGGAATAACCGTTGAATGACCTTCAACAGAATGGTTATTCCAGAGTGATGGTAGAACAGGTTTTAGCTAGAAGACAGCAAGAGCTCCACAAGGAAGAGAAGCCGTCACAACCAGTACTTGTACATCCCTAAATCAAAGGTTTATCGGAAAGAATAAGAAGGATTGGGTCCAAGTATAACATCAGGACCTATTTCAGATCTGGGAATACTATCCGTAGCAGCCTCACAAAAACCAGGCCTTCAAACGCGGACCCGGATACCCTGCGAGTGCGTAGAATCATACATCGGTGAAACTACAAGGCCTTTGAAAGTTTGCATTGCTGAGCACAAGAAAGCACAAGAAAGGACAAAAAATCTGAAATGTACAAAGGGAGAAAAATGAATCTGTTGGAGGTCTTGGAAATTAACATATCAATTAAAAACCAGAAACATATACCCTATACCAAACGAGCCACTTGATTTATGTAGGTTTTCTCTCTTGAATTTATGTATTTAACAACCCCTAGAATTTTGATGGTGGTATTTTAAGTTCGCATCCTGCCTCTCAAATACCTGTCTTTGCAGTATACCTAAACATTCTAATAAAATCGACATTTAGAAATTCGGATTTCATTTTTATACTTGAAAATGGGATCAAACCCGAAACCAGTCGTATAAATAAAATTTTCCAGTGGTTTTTAGACAAAAGTATATTCATTCATTTCATTTAAGAACCTATAAACCATGTGCTCGAAGATGTTTATGGGCATACAGTCAGAGGTACTTTGTATGGGATGAATTTTTTGAATCAAAGATCCAAATACATATTAGGTGGGGCGAGTTTCGAAATGAAAAATACTTTTTCACCTATTGTTGGTGGTCATACTTGAAGACTGACTATGAAACAAGTCATCTAGATCAGGCCAATTTCCACTCACCTACACAGTAGGTATATGTACCGACAACCACAAGAAAAAACCGTACTTGGAGATCGGTTTCGGAGTATTCGGTCTTTCGTCAGTGTATGTATATCTCCTCAATCGATCTCAGAAAAGCTTTCTGGCAGGTTCCTCTCGATGAACAGTTTAAGGAAAAAACCCCATTCAGCGTAGCAGGTCGTGGACTTTTCCAGTTTTGGGTGGTTCCTTTTTGACTTTGTTATTCTGCACAGATTTATCAGAGTCTGGTAGATGCATTATTTGGACCCAAGTTCCAGCCTAAGATATTTGCATATCTGGATGACATTATCGTTACGGAAGAAGAGATTTTCAACAGATTTTTTAAGTTCTTTGTTTAGGGAGCATTAGAAATTATTGCCCCAAATGAAAAATATTCTGGAAGATGCCAACCTGAACATAAAATTGAATAAGTGCGAAATTCTTCAAAACTTCCTTGAAATTTTTAGGATATGTAGTCGGTGGCGATGGTCTCCATACAAATCCAAATAAGGTTTCAGTTATGATGAATTACCCTAGACCAACCACTTCGACAGAAATGAAAATATTCATAGGCATGTGCTCGTGATACCAACGCTTCATAAGTGGATTTTCTAGTTTAGTTGCCCCCTTGAATTATTTATTGAAGGGCAAGGAAATGAAGCAACATTCTATTATAATGGTAACATAATTTCTGAACGGGACTTGGTTGGGCAGAATTTGCTCTGAGACATGCTACTGGGAACCTGCATCATCCGGCCTGCAGTACTCTATTTGATGACGACGCAGCTTTAAGGCTTTGAGGCAAACCAAGCACAGTTCAACATATAAGTAAAGATATTTAACATACGCGATATCAAAGTGACTGGCTCTTCTTTTATACATTCTTTCAAACACTGAAGGAGAAGAAGACATTGCATATGCGCCCTCAAACTCATTTCAGCAAAGAAGTCAAACTGAAAAAGCATTCCGAAAGCCTTTTGGTCTATGCAGCTGAAAGTCGATTTCTCAAATTTCCGTAATACCCGTTTCAAAGGTGTGTGAATTAAAAAAAGTCGTTCAAAGTGGACACAAAACACTACCTCACAGTCACCTCGTCTACGTGGTGTGATGTAGGCGAAGATCATTCGGGGTCCAACCCAAAACACTTCCTCAAAGTCACTTCGAATATCTCGTTCGACGCAGTTTCTTCCTGAATGGAAATGTTAACCACCAGAATATGCGATATTAGTAACACAGAAACATATTTATCCAGAAGATCACAATTAAATACCAGAGAAGAAGAGATGTGGGCAAGAAAATTGAAAATCATAATTTTGGTACAAATAAAACATTGTATTAGATCATTTGATATGTTCCTCATGAAATATCTCCCATATAAACTATTCATATTTTATGTCGATCTCATCTGAATACTCACTTGCAAAAACTATACTTCCCAGTCCTCTTTCATTTGGTGGCAACCATTGAGCCAAGAAGTAATATATAGATGGGTAGACAAAGCCTTGTGAAATACCTTGAATGATTCTGCAGCCAATTACTCCTTTGTATCCAAAACTTTGGGCCGATATTGGAATTAACAAACTGAATAGCGAACAGACAGCAACCGCTCCCACAACGAACCACTTAGCTCCATAGTGCGAGGCCAACCAACCTGCTACTATTTGCATGGAAATATATCCCCATAAAAACGAAGAGAGAATTACACCCTTGTCCGGCCAGTCATATATCTGAAACATAATAATGGAATCCTACATGAATGAAATTACAAAAATCAGAAAAACTCTACGTATAAAAACAAGTCGAATGAGACGTTTCTATCAACTGGTCCACCAAGTTGCGGTAAGTTAATTGAATTTTCATGACATTTGGTGCTAAAGACAATATTTGAAAAAATGTGTACGCTCAAATGCGTTTTCCACTCAGAGGAGTTCATTTCATTATCACCATTTGACACTGAAAGTGTTTCTGTTTTATCCATTAATTCATAAAGGAAATCTGTCAGAAATGATCTCGGAACCAGTTCCAGATGCTCGACTCTATACACGGCACAGGTGAAAATTATTACCTATAAATTGTCGGTTTTAGGAATGAAAAGTGGTCCAGTTTAATGAAATGCAATTATTTCCAAGCGATGGTGCAAAGGGGTTAACGATCTTCTTCACTGCTTACTTAAGGCAAAAATGCATCTGGATGTGATATATTCAATTATCTATCTTCTACTCATTACCTTTCTCTAGATTGACAGTTTTCAATACGAAAACTTCGCTTTACTACTAAAGTGTAAAGATGCCTTTGCAACAAAGGGCATCTTTAACAAGATTTCTGAAATTTTTATAGCTTTTTTCCTTCCTGTTATCCATCACTCAAGTGAGAACTAAACCGGTCATTACACACTCCTCTAAAGTCATAGTAGTTCAACTTTTGCAAAAGAAGTTCATGATTTACACTGTCAAAATATTTAGAGAAATCGCAGAATACTACAGCTACGACCTCACTATTGTTGAGATGTGTGTAGGAAGGGAAAGATGGCATCATTTGTGCCTTTTGCCTTCTGAAAGCCAAATCAACAATTGGTTAATATATTGTATTCATAGAGAAAAGCTAATACCCTTTTTTCACCATTTTTTCTATGATTTTTAAGAGTGTTGAGAACAAGGAGATATGTCTGAAGTTATTTGAATCTTCTGCATTACCACCTTTGAAAATAGGAATTACAAGAGCTGTTTTTAGACACGGAGGGAAATTTCCAAGGGAAAAGGATTTATTCATAGCCATCATTAGTGTATTCAGAGCGGAATCGAATAGGTTATTTGAAGTTGTTACTGAAATATTATCAATGCCCGTTGCATTTTTGCTTTTAGTTTTCTTGTAAGATTTCCTTCAGCTCTAATAAATTTGTGTCTACAAAGTGAAAGTTGTTGGGCATATTTACATTATTTTAATAATCTATAGGATTTGAAGTAGTAACAAGCGATGAAGTTAGTTTTTGAGCAATTGTGCAGTAAAAATTATTGAGTGTTTCCGGATCTATATTGACGTGTTCTGAAATTGAATTTCATTTATTTCTTAGACTATTCACTATGGCCCAGTTTTCTTTGATTTTATCATCAGCTTTGTTTATTCTACTCTTGTAATGAATTTTTTTACCCATTTGTGAATTTGATATTTTTTGAAAAATGTTATGAAAAATTTATCTGAGAAATAAATTCATATTGAGTGTAGCGATCTCAACAACTCTCAGAAGTCGAAACTTGTGTGAGCTAAGGATTAACGAGGTATTACCTTTTAACGTGTGATTCCTAACGCACGTTATAATTGTTATTTTTAGCACCCGAATGACCAATAAATAGTCAGATCTCGGAGGAATAAGTCCAGTTATCACCCGAAGACGATTGTGGATACTAAACGTTTCGTCACGAAACGTCTTGACGTAACTTGGTTTGAAATCTTTTAATTTTTGTTGATAATATTTTTAATTTTCAGCTTTTATTAATATTCCAATTTTTTATTTTCTGGTTGTAGCTTGTATGTTATTTCCTTGTAATTTCAGTTTTTTGTGTTTGGTAAAAATTGTTATTTTCGGTTAATCTTTTTATTTTTATTTTTTCAGGAATTTCAAATCAATTTATATTATATTAGACAATGGAAGTCCGAAATGATGTAATACACATTTGATAATATTAATAGAAGGAATTTTTTTGTTATAGCGCACAATTGGCGAAAAATGTGATTAAATTTTTTTCTGATAATTTATTTTTGAGTCACAACTCTTTCAGAGAAAGAAACCCGAGTCACTATAATACATCACAACCTAAGGTTATGACAATATAAAGTCCAGTCAATCAGTTTTATCTGAATAGAATTTCATTACACAAATTGCATAAAATACTTTGTATAGGTTTATATTAGCACTTACTCGATTCAAATATGCAAATGACAAAGCATGTACAAGAGTGATTTGAAAGAAGTTTTCAAGTTCAAGTTTTGGATTTTTTGAGAATGAATGATGTATGAAGAATAAGAAAAATTATCAATGTTGTCTGTTGCACTCTTGTAATTCGTTGAATATTCTCTCGTAGTGTTGAGTCCACTTGTGGATCTCCTTTGCAGATGATTTTTCCATGTCAAATCTACACTTTCTCGAAATGTTCAATATGTATGATGTATGTATTGTGCAATTATTACTTCGGTTATCGCGGTAATGGCTGAAACATTATACAAATTATTATGAACCCTATTCATAATTGCTTTCACGCTCCGTAACTCTTGATAGATTGTAAAATATTTGGATACTTTATTCATTTTTGAGTATTGATTTTTTTAACGTGTTAATGTTCTTCATTAATTTGAATTCATATAAAAATATATCAAATCTAATCAAGAACTCGAAAATTGCTCAAAAATAGCACGTTCCTGGCAATCTGCCTTGCTGAATGTTGAATTGCATTCGACCAACATTTCTTTTCAAGCGGTCTGGTATAGAAAATGCGTTTCTCACGAGCATTTCATCTCTTTTATTTTTACTAATCCGCTCTGATGTATATCTGACTTCGTCTCCGAGGATTATTTTTAGATTATCGTGCGTCTCTGCCTACGTAGAACCTGTTCGCACATAATGTGATCGTAGCATGTGAAAGAAAAAGTTGAAATGCCGAAGGAAAAAAGTACTCTCTTACCTGACCATTTTCGCTTAGTTCCAGATGCCATTCCACAGGTAGCCGTAAATATCAGACTATCCGTTGCCAACTTGGCGCCTCCGTTGTTTTTTCTTTGTATTACTGCAACAAGTATTGGTAGTTAATAACTGGTTTAGTATTCGCAGAAGAAATGTTATATTTCTGCGATCGCGTCTAGAGCTGCAGATACGGATTAGAAGGAGTCACTTAGAAATATGAGCATTTCGTGGAAAGTTATTAAAACTATATCTACCAGTACGCCCATGACGGTAGTATTTTCACTGATATCCTCTTCAGACGAAAACCCTCTTATCTTCGATAATTTGAATCATTCGAGTAAATATCCCTTCGGAATACATTCGAATATTTCATACATAAAATGCGAAAATCTTCCAAAGAAAGGAAGAAAGCAATGAATTTCGAAATAAAATGTTTAGATCATGTAAAGAAGTATATTTCAGACATAAACTGGGAAAAAGGTCCTCTCGAAACAACTACTTTCATATAAACATTGAATTACACGATGGAAATAACACTTTCATAACAATTACTTTTACATGAACTTTGAATTATACAAAAACACTTTTTCCTATTCAGTTTAAACAAGATTCTTATCGCTGGGATCGAATCAAATAAGCAAATGAATGTCATCACGTACTGTCATCCATGACGATGAGTAAATTTAACTCATTCGTGACATAAAGTCGTAATTTTATTAATGGATTGAGTGCTTCATCTTGTAACGTTATCCAGATTGGTGTTGAGAAGGCAATAAGACAAGTGCCTAATTCTGAAACATCGAATGTCCACCATTGAGGATGAAGTTGTTTCATAAAGTCATATGTAAGTGAAAGTTTACCTCGTACATACAGTGCATTTCTATAATGTCCCCCTCCTTTCTATTTTTTCAACGGGTCTACTTAAAAAATGAAATGAAATGTGGGAAAATGAAATTGTAGCATGAACACTTTATTTTTATCAAATTTGTAACAAATAAAAGTGATCAAAAAACATAGAAAGTTTCAATTCTCTTTTCTTCACTTTATTTTGAAGTAAAATTAAAAGATGAAACTCACAAAATGGCGACTGATAATGTCAATATCTTCAACTACCTACTACAAAATGGCGGAACTATTATTAATTGTCTGAATACATTGACATTTAACTACATAATATGAGGTAATAAGCTTGCGGTCAGTTCAGAAGATGCTCCAAATGATTGCCTTGAACTTGTTGATATATGAACAGCTTATCCGATATTTCGCCCCGAACATTTTCGAGCACAGTAACGTCAATATTTCAACAAATATCAATTATGGCCTGCCGTATATCTAATACTGAAGTTCAGTTTTGTACATCTTTTGCCCATAAAAAAAGTCCAAAGGTGTCAAATCTGGCGAGTGGGCCATTCTGTAGGACCTCGACGGCCAATC
>WOGP01008026.1:0-11428 GCA_015342065.1 Leptinotarsa undecemlineata
AGTTTGGACATTGTTTCTCTGATATGGAATTCCCAATCTAATGTGTCATTCATAATTATACCTAAAAATTTTATGTTTTTGCATTGTTTTAGTTTTACTTCTCCCATTTTAATTTCTATGTTTTTAATCCTCTTTTGTCTAGAGTAAAATATTGAAAAAAATTTTTACCAGAATTGGCATATAATTTGTTTGTTGAGAACCAAAGTATAATTCTTGCCATTAAATCGTTGCAGTTTTGTTAGATGGTTTCTAAGGAGTCCTCTGCTATTAGGATCGACAGATCATCTGCGTAAAGTGTTAGTTTGTATTCATCTAGGTATTTAACAAAATATCTGCTATATATAATGAAAACGATATAGGTACAAGGACACTTCCCTACACTTTTAGGAGAGTTTGGGTTGAAAATGATCTAAGAACTGTACAAACTTTTCACACAACCATCTGTCACTAATTATACTTCTAATGAGTACCAAGACATGTAAACAGATGTCATTCAGAAGTTGACGTATTTGGAACATTACAGTAATTTAAACATTGATTGTTTGAATTGGAATAATCCAGAACATAATTTGACTACGACCATTTTTCAGTCTTATACAAAAATACAAATAATAAAATGTAACAACCCTATCAATAAAGGTCTTGCCACGTGGTGTCATCCTAGGATGCTGCCAGAAAGTAAGTTTTTACCAAACAGTTTTCACTTTTTTCATTGATGGCACACGGTTCTATTTTCCCAATATTACATATTTTTTTAGAAATATAATTTCTTTTAATTAGTTTCCACCCAAAAATAACAACAAAATCTATCGAAAACTTATAGAGCAAGTATTTTAGAATCGCTTATTACACTGGATTGACACAAGATATGAGGCTCTTTAACTAGGACAATACTAAGAAACCACAGAAACTTACCTGTGCTTATCATCATCCCACCGACCATAGCACAAATCAATCCCTCCCACAAACGCATAGGTCTGATCAATAACGACAATCTTTTCATGATGCGCCCAAAGAAATACTCCCGCTTTAGCATGATCGGGGTGCCTGAGGACCTTGATATTTTTCGAGGACTCCACTAATTTTTGCTTACTATAATAGCTGTTCAAGCCAAGAGCCATTTCCACCTCTTTGTAAAGTAACACATAGATTTTTACACCACTATTCTGAAACGAAGTGCAAATATGAAAAATGCATCTTAAACAAAAATAAGTTTTGAGCACCACAGCAAATTTGATTTTTTTTTTATGGTTTGAAAAACAGTATTTGTGAAAAAAGGAGTATTTTTAGAAGAGATGAATTTTTTGACTTCCTACTTCCTTAATGAAAATACTTTTTTTATGAATGCTATGAAAACATCAATAAACACACAGAAAACAATGCCCGAAAGACTAATTTCAAAAACCTGTGTGAAATTTTTTCGTACACTGATATCTCCACTATGAAAGGAGTTTTCAAAGAGCCAACAAACATTCAGTATATCTGAATTTTGAAATGACACCAAATGGGGAATATATGCAGTATGCTGTGTAATGTTCGCTGTTAGTAGACCCAATGTGATTCGAAAGTGCATATAGATTATAACGACAATGAGTTGCGACAAAATTATTCATATCTATTCTATCTAGAGGAAATTCGATGGCAACATTAAACTTGCCTCTGAATCTTTCCGTTAGATTGAACCTTTAAAAATGAATTAATAAAATACAGGGAAACTTATGGGTTGATAGAGACTTATACCTGAATCGACGATGCGATGGTTTTCGAAAAAAGCCAAAAATATGTAGTTTTCGCTTCAAGGTTACAACTATTCATTTGTTTTACATTTTTACTTTCAGTATATTAACATATAATTATACTGTCGGATATTATTATTATTATTATGGTCCAAAAAATTGAAACTGATAGTGAATTGAAGTGTTCTTCTCCCGAAATTGTAAAAAAAAATCTTTCGCCAGACTTTTTACCGCAGACATCAAAATATAGGTATACAGCATACAGAAAAAGTGCCTGGTGAGGTGTCACCCGTGGATGTAAGAATGCTCCAAATGACGTATCCGTGTCGAAAGAATGTATGCTTTGAACCCACTCAGAATCACTAACGGAACCTTCGAGATACTGGACACCCCCTTAAAAAAAGTGTTGTCACAGTAATGCGGGGCTCTGCCGCCATGCACCTTCTTTATCTTGCTACTCGCGGGACTCCTTATGGTCCATGAAGTAACCATAAACCCGAACGTGAGTCTATAGATAAGACGGACGACAACTAAACGACTGTCCTCCCTATAACAAACGAAACGATTAAGAGAAAGAGCTTCTCAGTTCTCCGGATTTTCAGCTGAGTTTACAGAGGAGATGGAGGTTGATCAAATGACACCAACTGTCATCCCTGTAACATCGGATCTCCTCAGTTCTCCAACACTTGAACCAATCTATGACGCTATGTGATTGCAGACAAGAAGTAACTTATCGCCTTCTCAAGGGTAGGATATTTTATTAATCTGCCTTTCACCAAATTTTTGAGCAGCAGAAGCTGATTCCGCATCAAAAGGAGATGAAATAGTTACTCTGAGATGGTCCTGCAAATAACCTTGGGACAAACGAGGAGATGGATGTCGACTAAACGAACCCAAGTATCCTACCTGGAACAAAACAAAAGGGTCAAGAGAAAGGGCTTCTCAATTCTCCAGCTATTGAGCTGAGTCCACAGAGGAGATGGAGGTTGATCAGGTGACCCTAACTGTAATCCCTGTAGAGAACAGGAGCTGTTCAGTTCTTCAACTCTTGAACAAACCTAGGAGACTAGGTGGTGCAGCCAGGAAGCGATTAACCGCCTGCTCAAGAGCATAACATTTCACAAATCTGCCTTGACCATATTCTTAAGCAGTAAAAGCAGAATATACAATATCCCTTGACCAATTCCTGCAAATAATCTGAGTCTATAGAGGTAGTGGATGTCGACTAAACAACCCCAACGGTCCTCCCTGTAACAAAAGGTCAAGAACGAGAGTTTTTCAGGTTTCTAGCTTTCAGGCTGAGCTTCCAGAGGAGATGGAGGAAGATCAAATGACCCCCAACTCTCTTTTCTGTATCTTCGAAACAAGAGTGGCAGCTTCTCAGTTCTCCAGCTTTTGAATAAACCTAGGAGGTTCTAACTAGAGGAAAATATTCCAAGGACTGAAGAGAATTATTCTTCACTATGAAATTCAGGCCATGATAGCAGATCACGTAACGTATCAGGTTTCAGCATTTGGCAGAGTACCAATATTGCTAGCTGACCTGAAAAATCAGTCACCAAATAAAGTAAACGACTTCATTAGGAAGCTGGACGGGTTTGAATAGATATGAACCAAAATGAATGCGAATTACAGTGGAGTGTCGAATAATCCCTGTCACTTCAGACATACCTGCCTGCCTGGAGATGAATTCGTACATCCATTTAAATCCTACTACATACATGATTGAACATTTATTGTCTGGTTCATTCTAATCGAGGTTGCAACTTTATTGCTCTCATACTAGTTCTATTACTGTTACTTTCCCAAATAATGGAAAAAATCTAAAAACTACTTTCATTAAGACGGAATTACACAGAACTCAATTTTTTTTGCAATTTGTGAACCATTAATATTTTTTAGAAAGCCAAAACATTTTTGAAAGCTGGGTTGATTTGATTATTGCAAAATCATATATGTAAATATACTAGTGTGAATTCAAACACTCGCAAGATATTCAGAAATACTACAAAAACATCAAGCCATGAAAAATATTTATAAGGTGAAGATCTCAAAAACTTAATTCATATGTGGAATAGATTATTCTCATATATTTGAGTACTCATGAATTGTCTCAATTAGTATATTAAACCTGTGAAACTTATTCGAAATTCCAATTCTATTGTAGTTATTTAACTGAACTTACCGCTTTTCTCTGCAACAATTTATTGAGTTGCCAATAGTCCCCAACAAGAGCTGGTCTTTTCAAATAAATTTCGGGGCTCAACCACCAATCTGTGATAAAGATTTCCTCTTTTGCATTATCTATCGCATCAGCTACAGTCGACATATATGACGCACCATCGACAAACCATGAAGCAGTGATGTTTATTCTTATTGGAGCAAATGAGTGGTTTTTATTTGGTTGAACAAATTCTCTAGCTAAAATGACAAAATCCAATTTATTGACACGATCATCTTGTGGAAACTTGTTTTGAGAACAATAAGTAAAAATGAATAGAAAATCAGTCCGTTCATTAATAATTATCTAAGCAAGGCATAACCTGTTGTAGCGGCAACTTCCTTCAGCATTCCTGTCCACTCTTTGTTCTTTCTTCTAGTCCAACATTTGAAACTCATTTGTCTACTCAACGTCTGAATTTGAAACCCTTTTTTTAAACCAATTGAATACATTCCAGCTGCTACTTCAAACCCCTGATCAAACAATATAACAGATCTTATTTGACCATTGTCAGGGTTCATGTAACCAAAGAAGGTATCTTTTATGAAAAACCATCGTTTTACCCACCTCGAACAAATTATGTCGTTACATATGTGTTGGCATCTAAAAACAAAAATTATAGAAAAATATACAATTACTCATAAGGAATTCAATATAAATATTATAAACAAATATTATAAGTTGATAAATATTATAAGTTATTATATATAAGAAAATAGCTCAAATGGGTTCAAATCTCTCACTAACTCAACTTCTACGCTCTTATTTGGATCAGAGAACCAATGCTGTTTTTTATAATGGATTTGCATCTGCACCATACGTATCACCATCCGGTGTACCACAAGGCTCCAATCTGGGACCTCTGCTTTTCCTCATCTTCATAAATGATCTCACCTCCGAGCTTTCTTGTGTGGCAACTTACTTTTTGCAGACGACTTGAAGATGTTTTTCAATTATCACAAGTTTAGAGAGCTGCTCTTATTTCCAGTCTCAATTAGACCTGATAGATAACTGGTGTCAAATCAATAAATTGGCAATGAATTCTAAAAAAATGCAAAGTTTGCTCCTTTACATGTAATGCCAATATTATTAAGTATTTTTATACTTTCGAGGATGAAATACCTCTTCACGAAGAAGCCGTCAAAGATCTAGCGGTGACATTCGACAGTAAGTTGACATTTGTTGGCCACACCAATACTGTCGCGGCATCGTATAGAAAAATATTTAGCTTTATTTACCAATATTACCAATTTACCAATATTCCCGCCTTAACCATACTTTATACATTTCTCGTTCGCTCCAAGTTAGAGTAAGCTACTTTGATTTAGTATCATCTCTATAATATTCATAAAGAAACTTTGGAAAATGTGCAAAGGCGTTTTCTGAAGTTTCTTGCATTTAGAACAGATGGCACGTACCCTTCTAGAGGAACTGACCACTCCACACTACTTCAAAGATTCAGTCTGCCTTCCTTGGAGCAACGTAGAGTTTTATCAAGCATTGTTATGTTATACTACACATAGACAGATCACTTTCTATACACTTTTTACTAGATCCAACCTTGGAAAACTGTTTCCTATAACCCACTGGAGTCAATGCGATATTATTTTTGATCCACTGAAGACCATATTATCTAAAATTGAACAAACCATCATCTTGCTTACTGTCTTCATTTCATATTATTTACAAATAATAATTAATTGATATGTCATCTTGTTTTTTAATCCGATCATATATGTGAATTTATTACTTGATTTGTCAAATCTTTAATATGTCAATCTTTTGTTATATATTTAGTTTAAGTAGTCTTTATTTATACTGCATTATTATATTATATACCATCCTGTAAATGGATTCATCTGTTGGGCAATAAATTTTGTCTTTCTTTTCTTTTTCATAACTGGAGAGAAGAACAAAAACCTTTTACTAGCTCAACTAACTTCTTAATATCAATCACAAAAATATGTTCCTGTCATAACCGACTGTTTTAAACTGTCAACCACAAAAATTCATTTATAGACCAGCCAATTGTTTCAAATCATCAACCACAAGAATACAATCCTGATTCAGGCTGTCTCAAATTTATAACCACAAAAATAAGACTCAGAAAAAAAATTTACAGTTAACAACTCTGACTTTCCGAGAAATCAAGATTTTTTTTTCAACGGGAGTTTATTCTTCAAGTTTTCAGTAATTCAGTAATTTTCAAATCCATATTCATACTAAAAAAAAAAATATTTCATGTAGCGATGTTTCCATAGCTATTTTCGGCTTCAAATTAAAAGTATAATGTAGATAGAATTTTGGGATTTTCGACTTTTTCCTATTTTTACACGTATTTTTTTCCAAATTATCGATAGTTATTGAGTTATTATCGAAAATTGAATTCTTTTTTCTCCAAACACCAGAACTGCAACACTCTCCTGGACGCGCGTTTTACCTATATAAGTAGACTATATCATCTCAGACGCCATCTTGGATGGTGAAATGCGCATCTAGAAGAATGTTCCAGTTCTGGTGTTTGGTGTCGTCTTGAAAAAGCTAATTAATGAAAATTCATTTTCTCAATTTTAAAGTTTGTTCAGAGGCAAGGTTTATTAAATAAGACAAGTTACAAACTAATTAGACTTTACAAATGTAACTCTTCAGTTTGTCCATTATTTCACTTGAGCAGATTCTTTGTTTTTTGGGTTAGAAACCCATTATTGAAATCATACAAGTAGGATCTAATTGTTGTACTTCCAGTTCCGCCATCTGGAATACAGATAGTACACAAATAGTAGTTTTCACAACTAATGATCTGTGGGCAATTTATATTCAAGGTAAATTAATTTTATATCGTAATTGAGAATGGTTCTGTCCAATGTTCCGCATATTGAAATTACAAAATTTCCAGATATAGAAATTGAAAAATGAACTATGAAATGTTTCTAATTGTCCCAAAATCGTGATATAGGATTTTTACTATTAGTGAATTTCAGAAATTAAAGTGATTCTGCATTTAAGGTTAGGCTGTTTCAACTTCCTTCTGGAATTCAATCAGTTTTTTTCCAGTTGGAAAAAAGAACATAAGGTCCTGGCAGACAAGAACATTGAAACAGTTAAGAAAACCAAACTTTATCGAAAACTCCAAACTACATCTGCTGGACCCTCGAATATAAAAGCCTGGATGAAATATCACTTGAACAATATATTTGGATGTGAGGTGAAATAGTGTTGAATCTACGCTAATAAGTCTCAAACTTAATTTTTTTTTCTTAACAAACGCAGATTGACACCAAAAGGTATCACAAAATCTTGATTAATAACTTCAAGAGTTTACTTAATGAGCCACCAATTTGTAGATTAATGAGCTTCTAAGCTGACTTTGTGGAAAACCCAGTGTCCTTGATAATAATTATAAAATTTTCACAATAAATTTTATTTTAAACGTGTTTTGCTCTACCATATCAGTTACTGACACATGAAACTATTCTACAATATCTTATATATAACAATAGATAATGACAAAAATTATTTAATAATTTATCAAATCTTGTAAATCAGGCAGATTATAAAAAAACAATTAGGTACAATACTTTTATTAGGTACAATACTTTTAAGAAAACAGGTAAAATATTGGCGTTTTATGTCAAAACTCAATTAGATCAATGATGAATTTTTGCAAAACAGATAAATTAAGAAAGCAAAATTAATACAATATTATTTCTTTATTTTATGAGAAGAAGTGAATGAGTAACTTCCTGTTGGTCGTTTAAAGGAAATTTTGAATATTTGCGTTCATCAATTCAAGGTTTAATTTTTGCCCTCGATTTATGTATGTCATAGTCTTGGTCAATGTTGAAATCGTGGTTATTTTCCAAAAGGTGGCTAGCATAGGTGGAATCAGTTTTCTTTAGCTTAAAACTTCTTTTAAGAAAAGATACTAACTCCACCGATGCTTTCTACCTTTTAGAGATCAGCGGCTGGTGTGTTTAGCAGAGCCCCACTGTAAAAAAATCGACAAAGAATACCAAAAATTGCGTCAGTAGCAGCCGGCACTGATCAACAGAAAAGGCCCGATCCTGCTCCACTACAACTCCCAGCTGCACGCTTCACAAATCGCGGTCTGAAAATTGAACGAACTGAGTGTCGAAGTTTTGCCTCATCCACGACACTCCCCAGACCTCTCGCAAGACCAAGCAAAACGATTTCAGCCAACTTCATTGAGTCCCGAACACACAATTTTTATGCTAACGTTATTAATTGACTTGTGTTACGTTGGTTGGTGTTTGTTTTGATTAAATCGAATAAGTATTCACTGAGATATTACAGTTTGAAGTAGACTCATAATAAATATAGTTTAAAAAAACTAATAAGTTATAACTATATAATATAATAACTAAAATGTTAAAAATATTTTTTTAAATAAGCTTAAAACAATAACGAACGAATTTTTCACAATAATTCTAGTATTTTTCATTCGTTATTGTTTTAACCTTATTTAAAAAAAATATTTTCAACTTTTTAGTTTGATGTTCTTTAAATGCGTGTTTTTAGTTTTTTGAAACTATAAGTACTTATTTTTCATTTTTTAGTTTCGTATGCTATAAAAGCGTGTTTTTTAGCCTTTTAAAACTATATTTATTTCATCTAAACTTTGGGATCAATCAGCCGTGTATTGTTTACAAAAATTACCATTGATATTTTCCGATTCCGGATAGGGAGCCTGAAAATCAGCTACCAAGCCCAAGGAAGGCAGCAGGCGCGAAGTGTTAATAAAAAAAATACTTTTTTCAAATGAAGAAATACATGTAAAGTGAGTTGGAATTATATTAAGGTTACGTACAACGCCATCTGCCCGCGAATAGATCAAGCAATAATTTCGACAATTCTGTCAAATACAGATCGCGAGCTTGAGAGTTACAAACAAACAAACATACATACAGGAGCTGATAAAAGCGTGATAAATAATAAAAACGAACAAAACTTTGGAAACAACCAAATACTTTGCACGCAGTTCATAACTTTTCAGATGTCTTTACAACAACAGAAGTATTTTGGCGTGACGGATATTGGTATTTTTTTTTACCTGACACAACAAAAACAATGTAATAATCCAAAACAAGTGCATCCTGACTGACCATAATGAGTACTTCCAGTTTTCTTCCTGATCATTCCTTCTTTTCCTTTTAATCCAAGTCCTTCTATGAATGATAAATGTGATACTTCCAAAAATTCTATCTAAAAGAAATGTAACTAATAAGTCCTTCACTATTAAACAAATTTTGACATGAATAATGATGAAAAAAATCATGTGATAAAAATCATACAAAATAACTCGAAATATAATTCATCATCTACCCCACAAATCAAGGAATATAAACTTTCACGGCCAGAGATAACTGTGTGAAAGCTATTTTCCGGTTTTTTTGGCCTGAGCTCTCTGAACACAAGAGAAACTGTAGACTCTGATAAATCGACAAATCTGCTGTAGCCAAACATGCTCTCAACAAAAGCACATTATCTCATTCGGAGATATAGTAATACTGGATAGAACTCGAAATTAATTTCCAAGAATATTTACAGGGGCAATAGAAATTAAAAAACACAGGGATAATTTCAATAGAAAATAAGAAACATTAACTATCAATCAACTCTGTCTACCTGTTCTTCGAGGTACACAAATAAAATCAGGTAATATAATTAAGAGAAGTCATGCCACGACCAATAATAATAATATAAATCCAGAGTTAAATACCGGCATCGTTGAGAATTCATTTGAAACAACGGGAGTACCCACTTGGACACTGCTCCTCTGATAATATCTCCTCAGTAGAAGACGAAACTTCAGGCATAAAATCCTGTAGACCACAGCCAACAAACCCGTAAAATAGCTCTCACACAGTTATCCCACAAATTTTCATCACGTCTGAAATAGTCAGATGAAAGGTTTTGTTTTATCATCGGTACTAAATAAATAGGTTCATTTGCAATGAAATCACTGTTGATCATGAGTTTCATTGAGTGTATCAATTTTTAAATGAAATTAAATAAATTTGATTTTATTATGGGCACTAAATAAATACATTCATTCACCAAACCAAAGTTTATTATTTTCATTTTGAGTTTTTTTAAAACAGTACCTTCCAACGACAATATTTGATTCTTATTGCTTTTTCTTCCAGTTTGTCTGAAAGTTACTTCTTTGCATGATCTACACATCCTTCTATAGAGTTAATTTTTTGAAATTAATTCCTTTCATACTTTTTTTTTGTATCAAGTTGAAGGAGTAGAAAGACAAAACCTTTCCCGAAAATTCATTCCTTCATTTCAAACGTCTAGTCTAAGCTCGGTGTGGAATACTGTGGTTATGTATTGTGACCGTAATTATATGACCACGTCATTTTTGCAGCTACAAAATTACTTACAATAGGTGAAAATTTTAAGATTATGTCAAAAAATAACAAATACAAAAGTTGTAGTTTTTCTTCATTCTCTACAACTTTTATGCGCAATTTTTATTGAAGAAATGTATAAATTTGCCGAAATTCATAACAAACTATTATATATGCTTTACACCCCTAAAACTTAACATCTATATCCCCTTTAATAATCTCGGCATAGGTTACATACAATATTTTATACCTTTTCTGACTATTTCTAAATAATTTCCTATTGTTTATGCATTTTGAGAAAGTATCTGCTTCGACCTATAAGATACAATAAACAAAACATTTTTATTATTGGTGAAACACGATATGACAATTGTATGTATATATTTTTTTATTTAAAATAAGAGAGTTAGGTGGAGTGAATAAATGAGAAACAACTGTATTTTTTGTAACAAAACGGTTGATATTTTCCCTGTAGACATTCAAAAATGGCTCTTCATTCATCAATTCACTTTTGAACAACTTTAAAGGATGCAGCTGGACACCATAAAAATCGTTTTTTTTTTGTTCGCTAAAGAGAGATGTGCCTGATAAACATACTCACTGTGGCAGGATGATTTCGATAAATTGTTATAGAGAGCAAATTATTGAGAAAATTTTCTAATTGCTTCATTCTATTTCCTAGCTTATCATAAGAGACCAAGACTTCTGGTTTGCTTGGAAACCTGAAACAAAATAATGTATACAATATTTTCAAATACTTTAGTTCATGTATATGTTAATAAAATCTCTTTAATCAAATTTCCCGTTAAACAAAAAGTATGTAATAAAATATACTATATACTGTATTTTTTTTAATATTTCAAACTAACTTTGGTGAGTCTTTTGTAACATATTGTAACGAATTAAAGAATTAACTGTCTTAAACTAATTTATTTTAACAATATTTCACTGATACAACTATTTATATTCACCACTTAGCAACAAGTAATTTATCTTTACTGTTTGTTAATCTGCACAATTCACTTTCTAGCTATAGACTCCCCCTATGGACGGACATCAGCGTTTATATACCCACAAAGATCTTTCTAGATGTA
>WOGP01008029.1:0-11427 GCA_015342065.1 Leptinotarsa undecemlineata
CATCACGCGACTGCGGTAGACTAAGGTGTTGAAGACACCATCCTGGCAAGCCATGATGAACCCCTCAGTTTCCGACTTCAGCCCACTCGACCTGAGACAAGCGAAGGTCAGGCGCTTTGATAAGCCAAGGTCTTCAATGTTATTGAAGAAGACCCATGCATTGGCTTATTCTTGTGTAAATGCTATTATTATTATTATTATTATTATATACGAAGTCAATTCGAATGGCATCAAAACTAAATAGATACCGAACATCGGCAGTTTCTTTGTGTGGCATAGGCGGCGTGGTATAATATTTATTATAATAATCATTATTTTTAAGTGGGATGTTTTATATGGTATTAACTAGTAAATTCATCAGACCCGGTACATTAGTCTTTCATTTAACCGTTCAGATTGACTTCGTCTAGACTATACTTGTGGGTTTCCATTTGAAAACATGGTTTTTGATTATTTTCTCAGTTTCATATTCAATCTCAATCTTCTTAATCTTCAAATGCAGTTGTATGTAGAAACAACAGTTTATTCTCTCCTGCGTTTTTATTTGGTACTCTTTCAGAAGTGGAATGAAAAAAATATATAGAAAAAAGTTACCAACTCAGTGAATTCAGTTTTATCATTTTTTATTCTTTTCAGGATTGTGGAAGAACTGGACAACGCTAAATCAAACTCAGAATATGATCCGATGGCTCTATTGAAAGGAAGACACCTTCCAGAAGGTGAAGTACCAAATTTCAAGGAAAAAGATGAGAGTCATTCCTCGTTTCCTCTCAGAGATCTCTCAAGCAATATAAGGCAAACCATCCTACTCTCCGCAACAATGTCAAAAGGTGTTGCTGAGTTAGCTGATTTCACCATGAAAGATCATACTTATGTAGACACTCTCGACGAGTGGTCTGATCTGCACCCTGAAATGATGGTTATGCCAAACACTGTCGTTCAAAAGTTTATAGTGACACATGTAAAGCACAGACTTTTTACCTTGTCAGCTATGTTAGTAGCACATGGAAAAAAATCTTCGAAAGTGTTTGTTTTCATGGGTACAAGTACTATGGTGGATTACCACTATGAGCTTTTCACAAGATTTTTAGCGAAGATGCCGATGAATCGGGGAAAGCTGAAAAGTGGGAATGTTGTCCTTCTGAGTGGAATTGAAGAAGATAGTGAGGATGAAGAAGAGATTGTTCTAGATTTTGAATTCTTCAAGCTGCATGGCAATATGGAGCAGAGTGCTAGAAAGGACGTCTTCACTAGGTTCAGGGCGGCGAAAGCTGGAGTTCTTCTTTGTACGGTGAGTACTGAAACTTTTTATTAGATTGCATGTACCACCTGTAAGATTATTATTCTTCATGTTTGTCGTAAGTGAGGAAAAGAAAATTTTCTGAAATGCAGCAATATTGGAAATGACTTCATCATTCTTCAAATTATTTGCAATTAGAATATCTAAATCTTAGGTTGTGTTCAAATCAATTATACAAAAAATACCAGTGTTTTGAAATATTTTCGTCAGCAATCATCTTAAAACGTATGAGTACAACAACAAAAAACAATCAGAAAATATAACTCAGTACGGCAAATACAGAAAACACAATGTTCCAGTGGAAAAATGATAAGGTTCAATATTTTATAGGAATTGAGATTTCAGTTATATTTGTTGGCTAATAACAAGAAATAACACGCCGAACGGCTCAGGAGTCTTTCAGCATTTCTAATTCCCTTCAGTTCACTGTTTTCTGTGATTTACAACACATTGTTCTTAGCAGCTTCAAGTTTATTCTGTATACAGAAAAAACTATATAGTTTTTCACAGAATGTGTTTCAATGGAACATCATTGTCTGGCATTGACAGCCCCGAAGTGTAGTTATAAACTATTCATCGACTAGTAGATCATCAGGAAGAGGTGGAAAGTAACACTAGCTTTTCAACAGAGCAGTCACAACAATTCATCAGTGAAGCAATAAACAGACTCTGACGCCTGAATTAAATGAATTGAAGCAAGAGGTAATTGGTTTGAAGCAAAATAATATCAAGGATGGTGAAGTTAATTCGGAAAAAATTTACCAAGATTCAACAAGAACTATCCAGGAAAAAATGTAAATAGAAAACACTGGACGGAATCTAAAAGTGATAACAGAATGAGACAAAACTAAGATATAGTTCAAATACGACTTTACAATACGGCCTTTATGGGAGCACGACTTTGGCTCTACGTAGGCAAGTGTTAACCCCACTCCACAGTTGAGGGAATTGAAACATATTTTCACCAGATGAATACTTCTTCAAAAAAGCGACCCCAAATTTTCCATACCACCGAGTCATGGCATTCAAAAGAAGATAATGATTCAGTTATTTCACATGATTATTCGCTAGGTTCTTACTTCTTCAGATATCGCCATAGTCGGGGTGTCGTATCAATATATATTCAGAAACATTTTGTTTTCAAAACTGTTGATTTAATCAAAAATTCGTCTTGGGAATATTGCTAACTAGAATCTAGTGACATAAGTGGAAGGAAAATTTATACTTAAATTGATTATTTTGTTACTAATATTGAAACCAAAAACTATAAAAAAGACTTTGTTGACATTTCTGAAAATAATTCACTGAATCTTCAACACTACGAGTATATATCCATGGAATTATTTGACTCTGTCCTCTTGGAACATAGGAATATTAATTTCATAATATATCAAACTTTCATTGATATCATTATGTACATAATTAGCAAAACTTGCCCAATGGTAACCAAGGGAATTCAGAGAGAATTTCTTGGGTAAACTATTGAAGATGGGAAGAGAATTTTAAAATATATTTTTCTCACTAAAGAATTTGATGATACAAATTTTGACACAACACTACAAAAAGTCGGCATGGCCGCAGGGTGATATGCGGTCACGAACGATCCCCTTGGGGAACTGGGCGAAACCTCATTGTAATCAGCCTACCTCTGGTAATGCGGGGCTCTGCCAGAGGTGGCCAGCTCTTCCCTTGCTACTCATAGGAACACACATGAATGAAACAAACACAAAAAAACAACAAAAACCTATCCCGAAGCTGGATATTGGTGGCTGGGGATGAATAGAAATGTCCACCCTAATCTACCGCTTGAATTGAGGCTAGACATAACAGAACACCTCGTGATGTAATACAAAGGCCAACGCGTAAGAGCATTTGCAGGCCTAGGCGAAATGGAGAAAAAGAGCGAAGGAGGCAGGAGGAGTGGCAGCAACTATAAGTGCACCCTTCCTCCCCCACTCCACCTCCAACAGCAAGGGCACTTCCTGCGGCTGGCGTCAAGAGCTCCGCCTTGAATAAAGGCAAGGAACTAGCTGCCCCTGGAGGAAAACTCCCTCACTTGTGCACCCCCAAGAAGGTTGAATAAGCCGCGCAATGACAGTAATGTTGCTGCACCTTCCAAAACCTTCGCGGAGGCCACCGTGAGATACCTCAAGGTTGCCAAAGAGAGTGTGTGTTAGGCGACTCTTGCCCTACACCTGCCAATATAAATGAGTTGTCTCCTAGTGACCAGTCCACCTTCCTGGAAAGGATAGGATGGACGATGACCTAGAAGGACAACTCCTCGGGAGGATGTACAATGGGTCACATGTGGCCTAAGTGCTATGGGTCTGCACTCAGCCTCCCTACTCAACATATACAGTAACAGAAGTTCGCATAATACTCGCCGTTGGTAGTTTTATCTTTCTTAAGATAGTCAATGAAAATTATTTCACGCGCATCCCAGAAAACCGATGCCATAATCTTCCCTGCAGAGAAACGGTCTTCACCTTCTTTGGAGCCGGGTCTCCTTTATGAGTCTGCTGTTTTGATTGTTCTTTTGTCTTGGGTGTAAAATGTAGAATCATTGTTTCCTTCATGATTTTGAAATGATGCAAGAATTCCGCTTTGTTGCTGTGAAACTTCGCCAAAACACTCCATTGAAACATCTTCAAGGCATTATTTTAGTTCGAGTGTGAGCAAACGTGGCACCCAACTTGCACACAGCTTTCTCATGTCCAAATTTTCAGATAATATAAGATGTAGGCACTTTTTGAAATGCCTACTAAGTCTGCTAGTCGACGACACCTCATTTGGTCATCTACTGCGATACTCATCTTGGCAGCTCGTACGGCCTTGTACCAAATATTTTACTGCTGTAAACAAAGAAGAAAACCCGAACAGATTAGAATCCAGTTCAGCTCTTATATTGGTTAGGCTGAGGCCTCTCAAATAAAAGTATTGTACCATATAAAGACGACTATTTTTTTTTTCATTTCCACAAACTCACCGAAACAAATACTAAACAACTCAGCGTCTTCAAATTTGAAACATATGCTTTACAGATTATATACTTTCTAATACCGTGATATTTTTCAAATAATTACTGACATCTCTAGGTCAGACCTCTCTCGTATAACTCCCACTAACGATATCATATTTTAATGTCTTCGCGTTTCCAATTACAATATCCAATATACGCTGTCAAAAAAAACATGAATTTTCATATTTCTCAAAAAAATTATTGTATTTATTCATCAATTTTTATTTTGTCCCCTCCGAAGTAGTCCCCCTTAGAAAGAATACATGAATGGTGCCAGTGTTTTTCAAATCATCGAAGCAGTTCTGATATGCACTTTTTTTGGATGTTCTTGAACTCTCTCAGCGATTCGTTTTTATCTCCTTATTGGTCGAAAAACGTCGTCCTTTCATAGGTATTTTCAATCTTGGGAACAGAAAAAAGTCGCAAGGGGGCGAATCTGGGGAATACGGAGGCTGACGCATGATTACGGTATTGTTGAGCAAAACCTTGACATTTGGTCGAACTTGGCGTGATTTTTTGGTCTTGACTCTCCTGGGTTGTTCCATTGGGACAATTGGACTTTGGTTTCAATGTCATAACCAAATATTCATGATTTGTCACCAGTTATAACACTTCTGAAAAAATCTGGATCAATTTTAACATCATTCAAGAATTCCTGAGCGATGCTCATGCGATGGGTTTTTTAAGTCAAAATTCAGCAATTTTGGAAGGAACCTCGCTGCCACACGCCCCATGCCCAAAATTTCCGAAAAAACTACATGACATGAGCCAACCGATACGCCGACATCCTCAGCAACTGTTCCATAACAATTCTCTTCACTTTCTCAACATTTTCACTTATACAGTGTCATCCCCAAAGTATTCACCATATGGGAAACTTCTTTATTAAGGGTTTTTCGACAAAAAGTTGTTCCTGATAAAAGTTTGTGCATCTCCTAAAACTGAACATGCACTAATAAAATACAGTAAAACACACGTAATATGCGAGGATCCTTCAAATACTTTATTTTGAGATAAGAGTAAAGTACTCTTATTTTGAAAAATCTCGAAAAATGTTATTCAGAAAAGTTTTCCAGCATTGAAAAATACATCTAGATTTGGAGTCATGACCATCTAAGTGAAGTTTTATTTTTTTTACCCATTTTTCTAAATGGGGACTAAGAAAAGAAAAATTTGCTAAAATGAGAAATACACAGCATCCTGTATACGACGTTTTACTTTAAAAACCTGCAATATTACAAATTACAGAACTATGTTGTTAACCACAATAAATTTTCTTGATGAGTAAAATAATTTTCAAAGATTTTGGTGCAAAGTTATTTTTATTTTTTGTTTACACCGAAAATTACTCAAAATTATACAGTATTGTAACAAGAACTTAATATTCAATAATATCAAATCACAAAACATCAAAATAAAATAGGTATTTTGAAACAAACTCTTTGATTTTCTGGAGACTTTTTTGGAGAATTATTTTGGACAAGAAAATCGCCAGAAAATTAACGAGTTTGTTCCGAAATACCTATTTTATTTTGATGTTTTGTGATTTGATATTATTGAATATCAAGTTTCTGTTACAGTACCGTATAATTTTGAGTACTTTTCGGTGTTAATGAAAAATAAAAATAACTTTGCACCAAAAACGTTCAAAATTATTATACTCTCAAAAAAAATTGACCGTGGTTAACACCATAGTTGTGTAATTCCTAAAATTACAGGCTTTTAAAATAAACCGTCTTATACTGCCTATTTATCGTTTTATCATTTTTTTGTAGTGCGCATTAAAAAAATTGTTAAAAAAATCAAACTCCACTATGTTGGCCATAACTTCAACTCTGGATGTATTTTTTTGGTGCTGAACAACTTTTCCAAATAACATTTCCCGGGATTTTTCAAAATAAGAGTACTTTACTCTTGTCTCAAAATCGAATATTTGAAGGCTCCTCGTATACCTATTACGTGTGTTTAACTGTATTTTGTTGGTGCACGTTTAGTTTTAGGGGATACACAAACTTTTATCAGGAATAAAATTTTGTCGAAAAACCCTTAATAAATAAGTTTCCCATATGGTGCTTACTTTGGGTTGACACTGTATACATACATTTCATGAATAAAGGTATTACAAAAACATTTTCATCGGTTGTTGATGTTGATGAGCTGTTCTCAACCTTCTGACTCACAGTGCAAACACGGTATGCCACTGTCAACACTTAGAGTTTTTTTTACACTTTTTTACACAAATTTTGGTCGTTTTCGAGAACGGAATATCGCAGAACACGCAAAACACTTCTTTTATGCCTCTCTCCAACAAAATAAACATGCTTAACAGCTGAAACTGTGAATATTGTTGACATTTACCTTATTTTTCATCAAACAGGCCACGTAGTTTATAATTATGTATTACTTGATATACCGACACTATCAGGATAATCCTCAAAAAAAAGTATTATCTTTCGCAGTTAAAACTGTCTGTCTTATTATTATTGCCAAAAGCATTCGCCGCAGTAAGTCTGTAGCTGGTTTTGTTATTTGAAAAATCATCATTTTTCTGTATGTACCCCTCTAGTACTCGTCAGATAGGGTTTGAAGAAATTAAAAATATCAATGCCGGTTTACGAATAAGCTGGTTTAGTCAATAGTGCTTCAACAACTATTCAGGTGCATCTGGTAAGAAATTTTTCAACATAAATATATATTCTTTACACTGATAGCAGACAGAAAAACTCCAGTATAGGGAACCAAATGAAACCGTGGGAAGGATAGGGGCTGTGAAGTATGTTAAGCCCATGTAATGCTCAAAGGTTATTAGGTTTCACCGGTAGTACCTATGCGATTCAACAAAAATAGTTCGAATAATGTTGATATACAGGGTGTAACAAAAAGTAGGTCATAAATTGAAGTACATAATACAAAATAAAAATCGATGGATCCATGGCTTTCTTATTGTGCGACCATGAAATATGTTCAGTTCATAAAAATTTTAGGGCTAAAACCCCCCCAAACACAATTGGTTAAATAAATATCAGTTTTGACTTTTTTTTTACTTCATAGCACTTTTTCGAAAAGCTAGTTTTTATGGAGATGCAGGCTCTTTTTGTCATTATTCCTTAAAAATTCATTACTTGGTTGTTCAACACTTGCTTCACAGTTGCTTCAACAACTGCATACTGTCGTATGCAGAAATGACAGATATGCATTTAATTCTTCTGGGTATGTTTGGTCAGGCTAAAACAAGGTTTCAGATAACCATCTATAATTCTGGTGATTTCAAGTAAATGATATCCTATACAAACGATGAGGATATTTTTGAATTTATCAAAGAAACCCCAGGAAGCAGTAGAAGGGTAATAGCTGCCCAATTTTACAGTACATTTCTTTAATGTCATCCCTTCTTTTATTTTTTGACGGGCCAACCCAAAAATTTTAAATTTGGGATAATGATATTATTGCAAGAATACTTTATTTTGAAGTAAAATTGACATATGAAACTTTCAAGATGACAAATGGGCGCCATCGGGAAAAAAAATAAATAGAAAGGGGGGTCTTGTGACAGACATTTTTGAAACACCTGACGAATACTTCACAACCCTAGAATATGAAGACAACATTTTTACCTACTACAAAATGGCGGTACATTTAATAATTTCATGAAGACAAACACATTTAATATCGATATTTATAGAAATATTCCTTTTTATCTGCCATAAGACAATTCCAGCAACCCGGTAAGGTTTGTTAAGTTATTTTTTGTTTATAAATACGACAAAAAATATCAGTACGACAGCCGTTATTGGAGTAACACCAACCCACATACCCAATATCCAGAAAAAAATAACGTTTGGGCAGGAATATTGGGAAATCATATTGTAGGACCTCTATTCATTGATCAAAATTTAACAGGGGAACTGTATTTGAATATGCTGGAAACTACTGTTGACCCTCTCATCACTGAAATCGTCGATTTCATTCATGAATTCGATATGGATATTGTATTCCAACAAGATGGAGCACCACCACATTACTTCAGACAAGTGAGAAACTATTCGGATACTACTTTTCCCGCCCGTTGGATTGGCCGTCGAGGTCCTACAGAATGGCCAGCCCGCTCGCCAGATTTGACACCTTTGGACTTTTTATGGGGCTATTTAAAGCAAAAAGTGTATGAAACTGACCCTGCCTCAATATTGGATATACGGCAAGGAATAATAAATATTTGTAGAGATATTGACGTTACTGTGTTCGAAAATGTTCGACCTGAAATATCGGATAGGCTGTTCAAGGCAACCATTTCGACCATCTTCTGAACTGACCTCAAGCTCATTATCTCATATTATGTAGTTAAATGTCAATGTATTCAGGCAATTAATAAAAGTTCCGCCATTTTGTAATAGTTGAAGATATTGACTTCATATTCCTGGGTTGTGAAGTATTCATCTGGAGCTTTCAAATGTTTTCATCAGATGGCGCCCAGTAGCCATCTTGAAATATTACAAAAAACTGAAATTAAAAGGAATTAACATACAAGCTTGTATGTCCTGGAATCCAAATGAAATGAGGTGTACTATTTATATTTCGGGAATAGCAAAAATAACCAACAATTTTTAATGAAAATGGCTCTATTGTTTTTCGAAATATTCCCCTTGGTGATCAATACACTTTTGTATATGTTCAAACCATTTGTCAAAGCAGTTTTTCCATTCCTCTTTAGAATCCTTCAAAACATAGTTTTTGAATGTTTCAACTACTTCTGCGCTCGAAAATCGTTGACCACGCAGTTTACCTTTGATATTCGGGAACAAAAAAAAGTCATTTGGTGCCAAATCAGGACTGTACGGAGGATGAGTCATCAATTCTGCCGAGATGTGTGAGATGGAGAATAATTCGCCTTCGGCGGTTAGCTTAACGAATGTCTCTAAATACTTCCGGCAAATAAGCGGAACAGTGGCAACATGACCCGTTCGGCCGAAGAAACAGCCGACCATTTGCCTTCCTGTACTTCCACGAAAAACTTTTGTTGGATTTAGCTCGTCTTGGAATACCCACCCAGTCAATTTCGGCTCATACGCATATATCCATGATTCGTCACCTGTCACGATTTTATACAAGTCTTTTGAAGCACCACTGTCGAACTTTTTAATTATTTCCTTACGCCACATGACACGGCCTTTTTTTTAGAGTCATTGATGAGTTATCGGGTATCCGACGAAAACAATTTTTTTACAATTAAGAGTTCATGCAAAATCGAATGTATTAAAGCGGAACTACTGTGGAAGGATGCCTCTACTTCACAATATGTCACATGACGATCTTGCATCATCAATTCAGGCATTGTTTTGTGGCACAACAACCGATTTTGGACGACCGAACAACCGATTCGTCGGCGACCGAACTACGACCACGATTTTTCACTATACCAGCGATATAATGTGGTTTTTGATTGTGTTTTATCGCCATACAAAGAACTGAGTTCATCAACACATTCTTCTTGAGATAATCCACGTCGAAAGTTGTGAAAGATAATCCAAAGAAAACCTCTTGAAATTTCCATTTTTTTGTCAAATAGATTTTCTTAACTCACTGTAAACAAAAATAAATAGCACTGTACATATCAAAACGTTGTGAGTACGTTTATGCAAAAAAATGTAGAACTTATGGTGACCTCACATTTCACCTATTGACATTAGTGTTGCCAGTTCCAGAAATATCAATAATCCCCAATCGATAATAATGGAGGAGGCAATAGAGGACCAAGTCGGAATGGAAAACGGATCTTGATGGGATCGAGAAAAACAGAAATTTCGGAAAATGTGCTCGAACGAACATCAACTATGTTTTCGGATTACATGACATCAAAATACATGTTCGACACAAACTTTGCGGTTAAAGTCTTAAACCGCGAGGAGTAGAAAACGAACAGTCGACCTGAGAACATACTCAGCAGAAGACGGATCGGGAACCGAACATGGACCGGGAGCTGGAATTCACTGTACGGGGGGAAGTTTTCATTTCAGTTACCCGTTTGGGCTATGCACATCAGTCTTCCAAGATGAAGTGTAGGCAATCCTGCATACATTAATTTGAGGCCTTAACGTAATGAGCGGATCAATATTTCCACAGATAGCCAGGCTGCAATTGGGGTACTGATGTACTCAAAAGTGACAACAACACTGATCTGGAAATGCCGAAGAACTGAAGAAACTGGCAAAAAAAAACTTTGAGTCAGCTCAATGTGTGGATGCCAGGACATGCCAGGCATGGCAGGCAAAGAAACAGCTGATGAGTGTGCTAAACTCCATATACAGGGTGGCCCACCACATTCGCCTCGGTATTTCTACTAGAAATGATTAGAGATACGGAAACACTTTTATCACAGTCATATGTGGGTCCCTGAGAAGCATATTCCAAAATTATTTTGAAATATACAGGGTGACTCCCAAAAAAGTTACATACCAAAGTTATATTTTTTCTTATGGAACACCCTAGAAATTTCCAGATATATAAAAATACAGACCATAATTTAAAAATTGTTTTCATCCTGTAACGTGTAACAAGCTGCTCGTGATTAAATGTACTGCTTAGCACAAAGGTTGAAGTTAACTAATAGAAGCTCAAGTTTGAATTTTTCAAAATAAAGTGTATCTAAAGTAAAATGCAGGCAAATGTAACTGAAATTTATTGCCATTTCTGAAATATCAAAAGGCCTTCTTCAAAATAAGAAGATGCCCAAAAGTATCCAATCAGAAGCGTTCATTTGAAATGCAGCTTTGTTGCAGCTTCTACGAATAACAGGCAGTGTATCTTATAATATGCAAGAACGGCAAAAACCGGTTACTGGAAATGAGGAAAATGAATATTTAGTGATGTTATCTCTAATTGAACAACCTCACACAAGTCAACGAAAATATGGGAAACAACTGGAATAAGCAGAGGCAGTATCTAAAGAATAATTAAAAATTACAAATTCCCCTCGTATCGCATTCGACTACATCAACAGTTTTTCGAAGAACATTATGATTGACGACTGAATTTTTGTTTATGGGTTTCAGAAAAGTTTGGTGATGAAAAAAATTATTTTGATTATGTGCTTTTTTCCGATGAGACAATTTTC
>WOGP01008030.1:0-11427 GCA_015342065.1 Leptinotarsa undecemlineata
AGCAGTCGAGAGAAGAATCCGGTGGGAAGACACAATTTTCACTGCACAAAATCCACAGAAGGAAAACCAGGTATTTACCTTATTCCATATCGAACATAAAAAAAATATGTATATATAATTATTCTGTTCAAAAAGAAACACTGGACAATTGAATAGAAATCAAAATTCATGAATTTCCATTGAATGAGAAAACTAGAAACTGTACAGGATAGAACAACTGACATTTCAAAAACTGATAGTGCGTTCCAAAATTCTCATTACTTGGTTCGGTGAAGCATAGAACAATTTTTAGAGTAATTTGCTGTTCTCATTGGTTAATTTATATTTAGAATTCCGATTTTACATTTCATTGAACTGTTTTACATTTTTCTATTGACTGGTTGACTGTTGACCATATTTTTGAGTTACTCACGGAGGCCATTATTTTTTATTTTTGTTTTTTTGCAATTCGTTTCATCAAGTCTGAATCGCTCTTAATGTTTGTTTAATGTAAACCTGTTTTTTTCCACTTGATTTTTTTACGCATTAGTCTAAGCTGATATATTACATCAGTTCGGACTTCCATTGTCTAATATAATGTAAATTAATTTGAAATCCCTGAACAAATAAAAAGATTAAACGAAAAAACAATTTTTGTTACTAAACACAAAAAACTGAAAATTACAAGGAATTAACATACAAGCTACAAACAAAATAAAAATAGTTGAAATATCAATAAAAGCTGAAAAAATTAAAAAATATTATTAACTGAAATGAAAAATAAAATAAAAATTTCAAACCAAGTTACGTCACGACGTTTCGATTGTTAGTATCCACAATCGTCTTCGGATGATAACTGGACTCATCCTTTCGAAATCTTACTATTTATAGGTCATTTGATTACTTTCACTTGTCCTCTCTTCCCTCTGACCACTTCATTGGTTTTATCGGGAGCTGACCGTTTGGCGAAAGTTGGGCGTGTTCCGCTAGAGGTTTTCATATGTTATGTTTCTCTACGTTGTTTGAATGCGTTGTTGGACAACATATATGCGACTTCCTTAAACTTTCTCCTGAACCAGTGTTTCTCCTTGTGGATGATTTCAGCCTGAACTCACTTGTTGTTATGTTGATGAGTTCAAAAATGATCTGCCATTCCGGATTAACTGGTTTCTCCTCGCTGTGTGTGTTTCTTGTGCGCAGCAATGTGAACTTCCAATGGCCTCTTAGTTTCACCGATATATGATTCTTCGCACTCGCAGAGTATCCGGTAAATGCAATTCTTGGAATCGCAGGTCGCGTTTGATGGCCTGGTTTTCGTGAGACTGTTACGGATAGTGTTCCCAGATCTGAAGCAGGTTTGGCATTGAGACTTATCAATAGCCACTGCAAATGTCAATCTGATTGAAAATTGCACACGTTTGAAGTGAATTGGTAGATCTGTAGCTATAATAGGGATTCGTGGTATTGATATATTTTCTCCTAGGAACTTGCCATTCAAAATGCTGGCTTCGACAGTGTTTTTCATCAATATTTCAATGACTAATCGCGTTGGGTGGCACAGCTGTGGTGTGCAGCAGCACAACCGTGGTGGATGTAAATTACGAAGCGATCCAAGCTTCAGTTATAAATAATACGGTAGCATGTCTGGCAAATCCAATAAGTTCAAAAACCCTGTTGGATAATTCACAGCTTCGGTGGCATCGCAAACTGTAACTACGCTCGATGGATAAACAAAGATAGTGGCCAAAAACTGTATAGGGAGTGAGAGAGAAAGGATATTGTGTGAGAGAGACAGGAGACCAGCTTAGTTTTCATCCCTACTCCGTGCTGTTTATTAAGTGAGAAGTGACTCTGGTAGGCGTCTGGCTAGAATAACTGATCTATGATCAGGAGTGAAAATGACTAAATTACTAAAACTGCTATTGATAGAAGGGTAAAAATTTAGGGGTATTTCTTAATGCCACATCATAAAAAATTTAGTCAAAAATATTGTCGAAATAATTTGAAAAACATGTTTGGGATGGAGCACCCCTATCACATAGGAGTATGAAAAATGAATTCAACCCAATTCCCAGATCTATAAGATATACACATTCCTCCGAGATCTGACTATTTATAGGTCATTAGGCTGCTTTCACTTTTCACCTATCCTCTCTTTCCTCTTCCCACTTCATTGGTTTTGGCGGAAGATGGCCGTTTTGCGGGAGTTGGTCGTTCCCCGCTTGATGAGCGGTTTCCATATGTTACGTAACTCTACACTAGCTTGACTAAATGCGTTGTTAGACAACATATACGTGGCTTGTTTTCTAACAACGCATTTAGTCAAGCTAGTGTAGAGATACGTAACATATGGAAACCGCTTATCGAGCGGGGAAGGACCAACTCCCGCCAAACGGCCATCTCCCGCCAAAACCAATGAAGCGGAAAGAGGAAAGAGAGGATAGGTGAAAGGTGAAAGCAGCCTAATGACCTATAAATAGTCAGATCTCGGAGGAATAAGTCCAGTTATCACCCGAATACGATTGTGGATACCGACAATCGAAACGTCGTGACGTAACTTGGTTTGGAATTTTTCAATCTTCATTTTTATTTTTCATTTCTGTTAATAATATTTTTTTATTTTTTTAGCTTTTATTGATATTTCAACAATTTTTAATTTTTTGTTTGTAGCATGTATGTTAATTCCTTGTAATTTTCAGTTTTTTGTGTATAGTAAAATTATTTTTTCCTTTAATCTTTTTATTTTTTCAGAGATTTCAAATCAATTTGTATTATATTAGACAATGGAAGTCCGAACTGATGTAATACACCACGAAACATTGTCAGCCACCTTCAAACATACATTTTTTGTATTTTTCAGAAGGGGAAAACAACTGTTTTCGAAATGTTTGAAAAACAAGATTTTGTTCAATGGGCTGAAGTTTTCAAAAAGAATAATTCAACTCCACAAGAAGTTATCACCAATGGAATTCGCTTTCTTATCTCTACGTGCATGGATAAGTTTTGATATGCATGTTTCGTTGAAAATACTCAAAATAAAAAACAAGTGCAATCAGCTTGTCTTCTTCCAACCTCAGTGGTTGCTCATCAACATATTTTACGGGTATATTCATTTGTATAATCAAGTTCAAGAGTGGCTTGGTTATCAGCTAGGCCCAAAAGACTGGGGTTGGGAGTTGGTCAACAATATAATTAGAAACAGTTCAGACTTTACTTCCACCTGCTAAGGAAAAACTGCTGAACACAATTTTTTGCAAGTGTAAAAATTGTCAAGGCCGGTCGTGCTCCAGTGTTGAATCACCACTGTTGATGATTTGTTTGATACTAACGAGAAGACATGCGAAGTAACACTACTGATGAAATTTACTTGCACTTAGAATGAAGAAGAAGGACAAGAAGAAGAGGGAGCAGAAGTATCAGAGAACTATGAATCAGACTAATAAATTTCTTTTATTTTTTTTCACACCTCTTTCATCATTTTCAACTCTTGCCAAAATCTCTTATTTTTTGAAAGTTTCAAATTCAACAGAATCACTACAGATCCGTGAAATAGGCCTACTGGGGAAACCACGTTAAAAACGTGATAGATACACTACCTCAGAGGACTGGAAATTTAAGGTCCTGGAGAAACAGTGATCAAAAGATAATGTTGTTTCATTGACGCGTCTTTTTTCCCGCGGCTGGCGTCCCATTTAGAATACTTCAAAATCCTTTTTTATTGAACATCTCCAATATAAAACGAACCTACATACAAAATTCCAGCCTCCGAAAATATAGCGGTACGGAGAAACAGTGATGAAAAAATAATTTTCATATGTAAACGACCTCTTTCGATCCACGGGGGGCGCCCCAGTTGGAATATTCAAAAAAACTTATTGCACATCTACAACATAAAACGAATCTACATATAAAATTCCAGCCTCCGAAAATATAGTGGTACGGAGAAACAGTGATGGATGTTCATTTTATGAACGCTCCTTTTCCCCCGCTGCTGGCCCCCCAGTCAAAATATTAAAAATCTTTTCTGATTGCAACATAAAACACACCTCCATACAAAATTTCAGCCTCCGAAAACATAATGGTACGGAGAAACAGTGATGCAAAGGTAATTTTCATATGTAAACGCCCCCCATTTACCCAGTTGGAATATTTAAAAATCCTTTCTTAGTGCGCATCTAGGACCTAAGAAGCACCTTTATACCAAATTTTAGCTTACTAAGACCAGTATGGATAAACAGAGATGAATGTTTGTGACTTTCGCATTTATAAGTATACAGGGTCCTGCAACAGTGGCACGGTGTTCCATATCTCTATTTAGGAAACAGATAGGAATTTAAATTTCTATACAAATAGCTTATTACTCGAGCTCAACAAAATAAAAATATTGGCGGTCACACATGGTGTTTCAATTTATTCTGGGCGGATACCAACTGTGTTTTTTTAAATAGCAACCTAAATTTTTTATTGCTTTTTCGGTTTCTACATAGAAAATAAAAGACACTATATGTATATCTGAACTTTGAAAATATTGACGGTTTTTTTGTATTTTTAAGTATTTGATCTACAACTTTCGTCTGAACTAACTTCATGATAAAACTAACCGTTTTGCTGAAAATCGCGAAAATCTCGTTTAAGTGACCTTTGAACCAGAGTAATTTTTTTTTCAGGTATCGGATCGATGAGAATTTTTTAGATTCCATTTATTCATTTTGACCGGATGAATATAGTGTTTCCCATCAAGATTATCATTTACGAGTCTTAAGTTGATGTTGTCTCCGATGTAAAAAATGTCAGTATTCGATTTGCAGCAAGCATATTCGATGGTACAAATTAAACAACTGCACAGTTAGGGATTCAAACGAAACCTAAATTGTCACAATATGTTCTAGAAGCATCTGAAAATAATAAAACTTCTCATAATTAATACCAATGGGCAATAAAAGAATGAAATTGTGTGTTGGATTTCATTTTCACCTGAAGCTGTATTGTTTGCTTATACGCCGTAAACGTGTTCTCAAATAAGCTTCTATCAACTTATTATACGTCTAATGATGACAATAATTATGACTTACGAGTCATGCTACTTCGGTTGAAGCTAGCCGCGGTACGGCAGGAATCATTCATAATTAGTGTTTTGTGATAGGATTTTAGAGAAAATTGTTGCTATAAATAATATATTTCAATTCGTAATTTCATGTATCGGGGCTCAATAATGTTGTTAATTATGTTTTAATCAGCAGTCATGTCCATCAGCATAGGTTTCATTTGATTGATCTTTAATAATACAATTTTTAATTCATATTTCAGAGTTAGGATGAATTCATGATGAATTTATATAGTGTATGGTTTTCGGGAATTTGCGTTAGACATTTTCTAGGTCATTTTACAACATCATAGGTATGGTATGCAAAAGTTTAGTAAAATGATTTCATCACCACTAGATTTGAACCGAATCTGAAGATTTCTTTTCGATTGAAAAAGGAAGGAAAAAGTTGATTTTCTTTTGGTATCGTTCTTATTGATTCGAGATAGGACCATTAATATGGCAAATTAAGTATATATTCTTCCAATTTTAGTATATTTAAGCTTATCGTATATAGTCCTGAAAATTTAGATAGAGAATATTCTTTACAAAGGTCCGTGGAAGTTCAAGTAGCCATTGAGCATTATTACTTGACTGGATATTCAACACAGGTTAGAATTATAATTGTTCTTTCAAGTGTATAATGATCAAGTTGGTTTGTTTATAATATATTTATTAAATTCTACAAAAAGGATTTGAAGCTTTATATCTTCTATTAATTATCTGCGAGCGCTTTCGACAGTTGGTAGTACTGTCATCTTCTGGCACTCCTCAAACTGCAGTTTGAGGAGTGCCAGAAGAGTCAGGAGTGCGAAAGCGCTCGCAGATAATTAATAGAAGATATAAAGCTTCAAATCCTTTTTGTAGAATTTAATATTGAAATACTTTATGTTATACATCTATATTATTAGCTCTACTTGATTCGCCTCATCTGCATATTCCAACTATTCTGTCGATTGTTCATATTTCTTACTCATTATTTTATTACAATATTTATATGAGCTGCAGTTACAGAGTGAGTCAACAAAATCCCGTCTATTGCCATCAGAGGGAAAAAAATTTCGAATTGCTCAGTTTTTTGCAGTCATATCTTTCAAAATTATTTTCTCGCAAACTTGGTGATTCAGTTGAGCGTGGCCAACCAAAGTTATATTTTTTCAAAATAGAACACTCCGTATATGAATACGTCTTTCGATTCAATATTTTTTAGCTCTCGAAGTTTCATTCATTTTCAAACAGACATAATTCAACTTTTTCAAATGGAACACTCTGTATTTTTTCATTTGTATGAAATGTTTCAACATTCCACTACATTTTTCAATAGAGGTATAATATACGAAAAACTGATATTTTACAAATTATAACAGAAAAAATTCATTCATTTACAAAAAAAACTAATCAATACAGTTTATTGTAAGATTTTCACTATCAGGCTTTATTGTTCATATAGAAAAAAATTAAGTAGGTGAACATAAATAAATGAATTTTTTTTGGTTACAACAATTATTAAAACTGAGTATAATTTGTAAAATATCTGTTTTTTGTATGGTATACTTCCGATGAAAAATGTAGTGAAATGTTGAAACATTTCATACGAATGAAAAAATACAGGGTGTTCTATTTGAAAAAGTTGAATTATGTCTGTTTGAAAATGAATGAAACTTGACCGGTTTTGCCAAGCACCCTATAAAGTGTTTCCGAAAGTTGATATTCCCGAAATTATCATAGTGATGTCGACTAACTATTCCTAAAAAAATCCACCTAATTGTTGTAGACATACTGGTGGTGAATTAAAAAAATATTGTCTGCAAAATAGGTTTTTCTGTAATAACTTGGCAATGTCGCAATGGAAATTTGAAAACAAAAGTTTCTCAGAGAGCTGAAAAAATGTAGAATCGAATGACGTATTCATGTACTGGGTGTTCCATTTGAGATTGAGGTTAAGTGGAAGAGCAATTGAATGATGACTTGTCATCATGTAAATTGAACTTCGCTTTTTATCTTCACATAATAAATGAACTGTACATGATTTAAATGTATCAGAAGATAATAAAGACGATATTATTATTTGAAAAATATATCTTCGCTTGGCTACGCTCGGCTGAATCACCCAGTATGCGAGAACATAATTCTGAAAGATAGTATTTGACTATGTAAATGACTATATATGACTGCGAAAAAAAATTGAGCAATTTGAAAAATTGTTTTTCTTGATAGCAATGGACCGAGGGAATCTTGTTGACTCACCCTGTATATAGCCAACTATTCACTTATACTTTGTGTATCTAAATAACTGAGTAACTAAATAACCATGCGCAACTTTAGCAGCCTCAATGGGTTCCCCTGATCATTTGGTTCCATTTTGTGGGAAAACATATATACGCAGACCCATGTAACTAATTCCGTTTATTACTTTTGTTTATTTGTTGAAAATAATAAATTATAATAATTATTAAATATATTGTGAATGTCTGAAATCAGTTCAAGATGAAGCCAGTAACTGAGGAATTCGTATGGTTTTCGCGACATTCGTGTTTTTTTTATATTAACTCATAGTTTAACTTGCTAATGAAATTAATTTTGAGCTAATGAATAATGATTCAATTTAGATTTAGTGCAATACTCAAGTTTATCGAAGACTTGCAAATCTAATCCTAGAAGGATTAGGCGCGAAGTATTTGTAAATATTCAGCTTCCATCAACCTTATAGAATTAGTTGAGACCCTCTTCAAAGGCTATTTGTTATTTTTATTCTCTCTCAGAACATCATGTGTTATGCACTTAGAAAAATTGATTGTTTCTGAAAATAGTTTCCTGAAATTATGATCTGTACTTACCTCATTTTTATTTGTGCACTTGGAAACATTGTTCTATTCGTCAGATCTTTTGGCTCCTTCTCCACGTCATTTCTTATATCAGCCTTTTTCCTGAAAAATAAAGTCTTGCTAATTCTAGGTTATTTAGGCATACAGACCTTTCAAAAATTATCAACAACTGTTTATAGAATAATGCACATATTGAAACTATGCTGTATTTCACGTGAGTTATAAAATTGGAGAAAACTCTCAATTGGCTATTCAAAGCACAATATTTATACATTTTCCCAATTAGGAAGGAGAATTAGGAAGGAGACTGGTGGAACAGCAATTATGATTTAGGATGTCATAACATTTCAGGTAGATAATCTGTTAAAATCTGTTTTTCCGTTAACCAGCTGACGCCTCCCTACTAACGACAACTGTCCAAAGTCGAAATTTGTGCGAGATAAGGACTAACGAGGTCTTACCTTTTAACGTATGATACTTAACACGGATTGGACGATAAGACAGAGAGATGGATTGAGTGAGTGAAACAAATCACACACGTCAACCCACCTGGCTACCGTCCCGTGGTTTATCAAATTTATTTTCTGTAAGTGACAATGTTTCATGGTGAATTTTACTAGTTTGGATCTCCATTGTCTAATATGATTCTGATATGATTGGAAATCTACGGATGAAACAATAAAATTACAATGAATAGTTGAAATATCAATCAAATATAAGCAACGAATCGTGAAATGAAAATACAATAAAATGAATAAAAATAAAATAGTCAAGATAACTTGAATAACTTAAGATGACTGAATGCGCCGTACTTAATTAGCTTGACTGAATGCGCCGCAATATGCGACTTCTCTGAACTTCCTTTTGAACCAGCGTTCCTTCCTGTGGGTGATCTCAGCTTGGGACCACTTGATGTTATGTTGCTGAGTCGAAACATGCTCTGTTACTCAAGCTCTGCTATTCCCGATTTGTTTTCCATAACATTATTCGATAGATAATAATTTACATGCTTATCAAACCTTAGGTTATGATCAACATACAATTTTTAACGTTATTGAAAATTTTGAGAGACTAAATTTTCATCACTTCCATTACCTTTATGGTCGTCATAATCAATAACCCAGTGAACTCATTTGTATGTCAAAGCAATCAGAAATTTTCTTCAACGGTCCATTTACGGTCTGGGAAAGCCACAAGCGTTTTCCTGGTGGATCATTTCATCTCGCTGTTCACCCTACGTTCCCTTGCATTGGCATTCTAATAGCTCGACTTTCCTACTTAGCAACGACGCAGATCGTGGTAGATAATTATCTTGAGAAGCTGTTTGTAAATTACACAAAGCGGCATGCGGATGTCCGTCGAATTGCTTCTGTTCATCGCGTGGAATGATTTATGGGTTAGAGGTGTTTCTCATCGTTGAGTCAGTTGATCGAATTTCATTGAGAAAAAAACAACGTTTCAACTTTGAGTAATTATAATTTTGTATCATTAAAAATGAAGCAATTAACACTTGCAAAATTCACACCATTATTGTAGAAGGAAAAAGCTTACATTATGTGAAAACAAAAACCACAATATCGCCTGGAAAGGTCATATTATAATATTCACTATTGATGCGTTCACGTTTCATACACACAGCCGATGCCGATGAGCTTTGCTTTTATATATCTACAAGTGGAAAGTCGTCCTCGTCTCATTCAGGTTGGAGCCTGGCTTTCTCACCCTTTCAACTGATGTTTGTCAGAGGGACAAATGGGTCATGACTGATGGTAAGATGGCGACATGAATGTTCTCAGAACGTCAAAATGCTGCCCTTCACGGTGTACCTCTACCTGGCTGGAGTGAGATGGAAGAAACAATTGTTCATCTTTCGACGGAGGACATACGGGACTCATTCGACAGAGTGTCGGGGCCTTCTATATTGTGAGGGGTCGTCTACATATATCTACAAGAACCCAATTGGCATTCATATATCAATTTGTTGTTTACCCCTTCATCCGTACTACGTAGAACTGCAAACAGAAGTTTCTATTCCTTTTTTCTTTGTCATACAAATACCCAAACTTCACGCAGAAACGATTTCTCCCACCGGTACAGGTCATACATACATCTCACGACACTTCATTTATTGTAGTACGGTTTTGTACATTTCTTCCCGAAATGAAAAAAATCGAATCCAAATTTCACAATTAGAAATGAAGACATGGTAACTCAAACATATTTTGCGGGTTTCTTCAGAAAACCAGGTTATTTGATTTCCTTTTCAATGTCAAGAGATAAAGTGGACAAGTTGGAGAAATCTGGAGTTTATAAGCTTATGTGTCCTGAGTGTAATAGTGTTTATGTGGGACAATGTGGTCAAAATTTCTCAAAACGGTATACTGGACATGAAAGGTCCTTCAGACTAGGAAAACATTATTCGACGTTTTGAAACCATTCCTTGGCATGCAACCACAAGTTCCCGAATCTAAACTATACGGTCGTCAAAATTAATAACCCAGTGAACTCATTTGTATGTCAAAGCAATCAGAAATTTTCTTTAACGGTCCATTTAAGGTCTGGGAAAGCCACAAGCGTTTTCCTGGTGGATCATTTCATCTCGCTGTTCACCCTACGTTCCCCTGCATTGGTACTCTAATAGCTGGACTTTCCTACCTAGCAACGACGAAGATCGTGGTAGATAATTATCTTGAGAAGCTGTTTGTAAATTACACAAAGTGGCATGCGGATGTCCGTCGAATTGCTTCTGTAATTTTGTACTGTGTAAGGAAGGGTTGCAAACTCATTTGTTGGAACCTTGGAAGTTCATAAGCATAAACATTGCTGGCGCAACCTGTTGAATGATCACATCGATCTAGTTTTAGAAAATGTCCTTATAGAACGAAACTGCAGTAGTACAAATTGAAGTGGTAAAAAACTTAGAAAGTTTCAATTCCATTTTGTTCATATACCTACATTTACTTTTATCAAATTATCATACACTTATTCAAGAAAAGAAAAGAAAGAATATATTGTGATATTCTCATTGAAGGCTTTCAGAAAAACGCGACACGTGTTTCGCCTATAGACACGTCTAAGAAAGCTATTATATAGTGAAACGCGTGTTGCGTTTTTCTTAAACTCTTCAGTGAAAAATCTCAAAATGAAGTGTTTCTTGAATAGGTTACGGATTTTCATAATATAATTAATTTGCACACATTTTGAAAGATTAATCTTGATGCATCAATGATATAACCCTTGACTATTTCCATCAATGCATGAAAACAATGAACAGTTGAAAGCTAGGCAAAACAGAGATTTTCAGCGATAAAACGTCCTTCCTCCAACTGCGATAGAACTGACAACCATGAAAATAATGTCTAGGTGTACATATTCTTGAATTATACGAGACTCTCAGATCCTAGTTATGTGCAATTCTCACAATTTCAATCACTTTCAATGTCCTGATCAAATTGAACCAATGAAATGAAATATTGAAATATGATGACTGAATATCAGAACAGTGCATAAATGCTTCTACAGAAATTCACAGGTTTAGTT
>WOGP01008031.1:0-11427 GCA_015342065.1 Leptinotarsa undecemlineata
CACTGTTCTATAACGCTGCGCACGCCTAAGTTCGTTGATTCTGATTCTATCAAAACATTGGAACAACAGCGATACAGCAACATAGTACTAGTATGATATAAAAATAAACCATGGCTGGAACTTTGTTTATTTATTGATGACTTGAGATTGTATTGAGATACAATCTCAAACTAATGCCTCTTAATTGAAATTCGGTGTGATAAAAACAATGTATGTTATACACAACCAATTAAAAATTGATCAGATAAACATTATTAACCAGAAAATTATGAAAACTATATTTCTCTCCAGAATAACGTCCTTTTTTGAACACCTAGAAGTTAGTTATGCCCTATTATTTACCCTATTCACAAATAATTTGGTGATAGGTGCATTTTTATTTTTGAATACCTCATTTTCAGATCATTATAAGGATACCCTTGTGGAAATTGAATGGGCCAGACCACCCAGTAAATATACAAGTCCAGAATATCGCCATCAGAAGATGTAAGTATTTCAGTCCAGATTATACTGCTAGCCAAGATTAAAAACATATTTCCTAAAACACATTTTGAGTTTAAATTTCCCTATTATAAACAACCAATGTTTCTTGGGAAAGTTGAAAGTAGATTACTGGAAAAAGTAAGGTACAGTTCGAAGACTCTAAAAGTATAAATCAGATGAGTTTGAAATTTTATTACGAAGCCACACAATTGAAATATCAAATTATTGCATAAAAATGTAAAAAATGAATTATTTCCATATTGAAATAGTTCTTTATGCAGATTATAAGGTTTACGTTTGAGGTTTTTTATATTTGATGTCTTACTGCTGACATTTGTTTTTCTGTTAAGCAGCTGTCACCCAACTACGAATAACAACCCTGAAAAGTTGAACCTTTGCCAGCTTTGTATTAGCAAGGTCTCACCTTTAAATGTACGATTGCTAGCATGGGGAAATACCCTACAAAAGAACATTACATTTCGAATCTGAATTAAAAATAATTAGAAAAATTGTATTATATTCGGTTATGTAGGCACTCTCAGCAATAATTGTACTTCAAAAGATGTATTGGTGACTCATTCGTGAATCAGCTAGGATTACCTTGAAACAATATTATCTTTTATGAAGAACATCAGTATCATTCAAAGAATTCCTTCTCACCGAATAGGGATTACAAGCTGAAAATAATAATTTTAAAAAATGAAATTTAATTAATATACAAAAAAGAAAGTAATACAAATTATGAAATTATGAAATATTGAACAGAAAACAGAAAAATTAAATAAAATTTGAAATTCTACTCTGATTAGATTCTTTGGCTTCCTTTTCGACTTATTGTAGTACTTTATCATATTTGACAGATCCAACAAATATTGTAGCTATACCCTACATAATCTGACAGAAAAATTAAAAGTAAATGATGATTCGAAACATTTGAAAGTTCGTCTGAAACAATAAATTCTAATTTTCCGTATAACTAATAGCTCCTTAAAAAGATATTTTCAATTCAAACAATTCACATTTCAAAATTCATCAAACTCGTTCAATCCATATTCACAAAAAATGTAACACATATGAAATTAAAATTCCTTATACCAAATCACATTTCTGATTATAATTCTTTCTTTCTGCCAAATAATGCTGGTCATTGAAGCTGAAACATCTTTATATATTTGTTAATTGACTCTGCTCTTGCTGAAGAGTTTATTCTTATTCACCAAAGAATAATTTTGGGTGATTCATCTAATGTAAATGCTTGATAATGAAATTAAAAGTAACATTTGAAAGTTCGTCTGAAACTATAATTTCTAATTTCCCTTAATCTCATCATTATTATTCAATCAATATTCACAAAAAATTTAGCTGTACAAAACCACATCTATTTCTATTAATAATGAGTTGTTTGTCTTCAATTTACAGATGTAGTTTTTCAAGGCCGCGTTCACGAACTTGTTCTTCCTCATCAAATTTGTCTCAGAATAGTGACGAATGCAGCTCCTCTAGAGAAAATTGGAGTCCCAAGCCATTGGAACAATCTGCAAAGTCGCACAAAGAAACACAGACTTTGGAAGTATCACAGGAATCCCCACCAAATCTATTGGATATAGATAATAAACAGGTGATGTATACTTTATATGAACAATAAGAAAAATTTTGATCCTTTATACTGATGAGTAATAGGTTAGGTTAGGTCCAAAGTGAGTGGATCTATTCGACCCTCCACCGCAACCCGCCGGGGTTTATTGTGGCTCACACCTATTCACACTCCAGCAAATAAATCCAAAATTGTTTAATTGTAATTTGACTATTAAAGGTAAGAGGACTACTTTTCTTATCTACCTCAATGCTTAATAAGCCACACCAGGAAAGTCCACACCAAGGAAATTGGGGGGAGGTGAACAAATAAAAACCTCAAAACTTTTGTGGCTGCATTGTATTTGGGACCTATGAGTGAGAGGGGAACAATGGTACAATATTCATTGAATAAAATTTCAAAGAAACCGATAAAAGTTTAAAAAAATATACGAAAATCCAACTATTGGCTGCAATTTTGTCTATTACTTTTTCCATGGGGACAACAATTCATCTATACAGCCATTCAAGTAGTAGTCTTTTCCAGTTGAGTTTCTCACAAAGTATTTGATCTTTGTTGAAAAGTTGAAAAATTGGCTATGCTATACAGCTAGTTGGAAAATATTTGCATTCACTAAGAACCTGTACTGCAAAGCTTCGGATTCTCTGATTGGAGTGTGTCCAAGTTGAAACATTTCCGTTATAAATCAATTTTGTATTCACTCTCCGATAAATAACCCATTGAAGGAATTAAATGGATAATTGAAAGGATATACTTTTTAGGAGAGATTAATTTTTGAGAAAGATAGGCCTTAGCTTTCTACTTCTCCATCTCTATACATAAAAATGGGGGATTCTTCCACAGAAAGGAAGATAGCCATTCAATTTGAAATAAACTCTTTCCAAACATGTGAAGATCATGATAATGGGATCTTCCAAAGAAGTATTCAATTTCAAAAATTAACTCTATATAAAGATCATCCATCTTGAAACAGCTATTTTCATATTAACATTAAATTACACGAAAGAACAATACTTTTAAAACAAATACTTTTATATGAACGCCGATATGTACGAAAAACATTCCGTCTATTCAGTTTGTATTCCAAATATTTGTAATGGAATTGAATCAGATATCATTTACAGGATTGTTAAACAATATAGGTATTTAATGAAAGAAGCAAATTTCACTTACAAAGAACACTGTCATCCTCACTGGTAGACAACTTGATGTTTCGCCGTAAGGCGAAGTCTTTTTGGCTTTTCAGTACCAAATGAGGATAACTTTATAAGAAAAAACACTCAAATCGTTCATAAAATTACGACTTTTTGTCAGGAAATGGGTCGAATCCACCCATGTCATCATCACAGTACATACATAACATTCGTTCGCTTATTTGATTAAATTCCAGCCGCAGGAATTGTGTTTAAATTGAAAGGGGTATTTTTTTAGGATATAATTTTTGGGAAAGGTTTTGGCTTTCTACTTCTCAATATTTATACAAAAAATTGTAGGAAGCTTCCAAAGGAAGGAAAAAAGCAATAATTTTGGAGTGATAAATGGAATATTTCTCTTCCAAAAATAATTGGATAATATTTGACAAGGTTTCTTGATATTTGAATATCATTACTGAAATACGTCTGAATCCTTTGGATCCAGAGTGGATCCAGAGGCATTCGACAGAGTTGACCACGAGGTTTTGATCATGAAATTAAACAACACATTTGGATTTCTTTCACTGCTATCGAATACAGTTCGTACAGTTAAACAAAGGATCTTCGTTTGAATTCACTGCTACTTCGGGAGTTCCGCAGGGTTCGATTTTGGAACCTCTCCTTTTCGTGTTATTCGTTAATGAAGTTTCTCGATGTATCAGGCATTCTCAATTTCTCCAGTATGCCGATTATTCCAATATTTTTAGAAGAATTGAAAAAAAGATTCTGATATATACTTTAAGATGATCTCAATAATCCATCTACCTACTTTTCAGTATCTGACCTATCTCTCAACGTAGGTAAATGCAAAATAATGAGTTTCACACGAAAGAAGTCGCCTACTATCAAGGACTATTTCATTAATCATACCAATTTACAGAGAATCAATGAAATGAAAGATCTCGAGATCATTTTTACTGGTGTGTTCAGTTTCTCTAGACACATTGAATACTTATTATCTGAATGTTATAGAAAAATGAGCTTTATCTTAAGATCTAGTCGTGAATTCAATCACGATACTTGTTTGTTACTCTTTAACTCCATTGTTCGTTCTAAGCGGGAATATGGTTGTGACATTTGGAATCCAAAGATCTTTCTATATTTTGATACTATAGGAAAAGTCCAGACACGATTATTGTTAATTAATTTAATACGCAACCATTGGAAGGCCGCCATGATTCCTCGGAAGTGATTTTTGTATTAAACATTCTGAAAGTACCTGAAATTTTCTATACTAGATTTTATCGTACCTCGCGTAAAACTGAGAAGAAAAGACAATCTATTTCGTGTCTCAAATAATTTGTCTCCTCTTCAACAATGTCTCGAAACCGTTAACAAAATGGCGAGGAACTGTGAACTGGATATATTCAGTATTACAGAGAGACAACTCCTTCTAATGCTCTAATGTCTCTCAATTTTTTACGGTCATTTTATTATTTATTAATTTATATTGTTATATTTTATATCGATTTTAACTATATTCAATGATACTAAATTAATAATATATGTAAGGAACTTTAAAAAAAACTGTCCATCATTAAAGTGGAACCCATTCTGTTTGTTGTTCAGTATGAATAAATTTCTATTCTATTAACCTGAGCAAGTATTTATTGCAAATCTGAATTTGCAAAGTATTCAACAAATAATTCAGCTTTTGTAGGTGGGTCGTCGACAACAACTGAATTTTGAGTAAATAAAATAGTCGTTCCAGTACACGAATTTTTTTTACTTTTATTAATTGTGTCATCTATTTTTGTGGGAAAATAACATCTTTTTTGGTTGACATTTTTTTGAGTTGTTGCAGCCTAGATTTTCCTTCTCACTATACAGCATTGGAAATCCAAGTATTTGTGTGCTAATTAGCTTTGCTATTGTTAATATATGTGCTCTTTTCAGGTCATGAAATATTTAAAAATCTTATTTTTTCTCTGAGAATATCAGGTAATTCTAATATATTTATCAATTATCTAATATAATCCCAATATAAAAATCGTTTCTTTCAATTTTCTAGAACGAAAACATTCTCAAGAACTCCCAAAACTGTTCAAATTTCTTTAGAAAATCTGCATGTCTAGCATGCAGTGAGTGATATACTGAAAATTGTTCATATTTCAATTTATACCTATACCTAATATCCAGAAAAAAAGTTCTCATGAAATATTCACCATATTACATTCCTCCTCAACAAATATCACAACCCCAGTATGTCTACTGTGAGAATAACAAACATAAAATTTTTATTTTGTAACAGAAAGTTCAATGGAATCAATTTCTTTAGTTATGAGTTTCTGTTGGACAAATAATTACAGGTTTCCATTTATTTATGGTAAATTCTAGTGGTGTTTGTTTCATTTTGTATAAAACTCTGTATATTAACATTTAAAACATGTATTCCTTTTCATCTGTGGTGATTATTTTTTCCACATTCAATTTTTTTGAAAAAAAATAGTCTGTTTCTGTCGAAAGGACAATGCTTGATATCCAATTTAAGATCAAATTAACCATTAATTTCTGTGAAATCTGGGCATACTATTAACATGGGGCATACTATTATTAACATGGGGCATACCGACAATTTCATAATCTGAATGTTGAAAACCATTACAGTTATCACATTGAACACGCTTTATATCGTAGACGAATTTTAAAAATGTTATAGGCTTGGTGGTGCAGTGTGTCTTTAATAACTTTCAAAGAACTGATAACTTTCAAAGAACTTAACCTGCATGTATTTATGCATTAAAAAAATTTTGAACTAACCTTGAGTGATGCAGTAACCAGTCTTTATTTCATTTGTATTAAGTGCACAAATCTAGAAAAAGATTTGTGAAAATTTGTAAGATATTTCTGTGAAGAACTTTCCCAAAAACTCAACTCTTTGTACTTGCTATGTACAATCATTTGCTTTAAAATGATGGTTTTAGATGTTATTAATAATTTCAACGAGGTTGTAGTATATGTCAGCTTTAAAGTGGTGGTATATTGTAAAACCAGTTACTTATACGGTGCAGGAGTTGATGCACGAGTGATTTTCGTTACACGAACGCATCACTTTGGTCGGTCGGTAGCCAGGCGATTCGACGTGGGTGCTTTGTTCACTCACCCGAATTGACTGCCGTGTTTGTCGGTGGTTCAAACTCCAGGCTGAACGTCCAACCCGTGTTAGGAATCACACGTTAAAAGGTGAGACCCCGTTGATCCTTAGCTCGCCCATGTTTCGACTTCTGAGGGTTGTCGTTCGTAGGGGTGCGACAGCTGAACGGAAAATCAGAATTTAAACAGAAACAGATTTTAAACTAATAATGCACTAATTTCACGAATGCTTCTTTAATCTCGCGAATGCTCCTCTAATCTCGCGAATGCTCCTCTAATCTCGCGAATGCTCCTCTAATCTCGCATTATAAACGAATTACACATTTATTATTTTCAGCTATAATTGTTTTCAACAAATAATTTTACTTTCAGAGACGTATTTCGACCATAAGTGTTTTTGAAGATACCTTTGAATGCTGCGGCATTAGTATTGCCTTTTGAAAATGTCAGAAGGAATTATCGATAAAAAATTTGAAAAACTTACTGAATGGTTGCAAAAAATGCGGAAATAGTTACAGAGGGGGTTTTGCCTGCCTTTTTCAAGACTAGATAAGATATATACACTTTACGATATAGTTTCCAGAAAGTGAAGGATAATTAATGATTTTGACATTCACAAACATCCTTTAGTTACCGATAAATTAAAAATACATTTCCAATTGATTATGTTGGATGAACAAGATTTTTTATTTTATATATATATTGTTTCTCTATTGACTAGTTTTATCATATTTACCACAGCAAATATGACCATATTTAGAAAAATCCCTTACATTATGCTATTTCTTTTCTACATTTCTGTGGAAGTTAATCCATTATATACCTAATATAATACAAAATAGAATTGATGAATATTCAAAATGTACTCACATTTAAGTTCGTGTATAGCATTTCACTGATTTTTTCAAAAGTCTATTACACCTTTTTTGTCACTGATATTATGCTAAAAACACATTCACAATAGACTCAATAAAAATCAATTCATTTATTCACTGCTTTTCACATCAAAACTACATGATATCTGAAGAACTGGTTCTTACCAGTTTGAAATCTTTTGTTTCAAAAAATATCAAATCATGGCCAACTTCTCAAATTTATTGAAAAGAGCGTTCGTTGAGAAAATCAGTGGAGGCTCTCGACAGCGTTGCCAGTTGTAAAAAAATTACAGAGAATGCTTGAAAAATATTGCAGAACAAATTGAACTATAAACTGATACAGGGTGTCTCTTTTGAAAAAGCAACACATATAAAAGTTACAGAATGGATTACAGAAGGAATTCATTTCCTTCCAGTTATATAGAGAAATAAATTTTTAATATTTTGAAGCGCTTCTTAAGTAGGTGATTAGTCTCTGAAAACATTTTGCATACTGCTAGTATGAAATAATTCAGTAGTTAGAGACAAGTAGTATGCCTAATAATAATGATCATAATAATGACAATCTTTACCGTTTCCAAAGACAGAATTATAACATTCATTTGGCTTGGTCAATAAAAAATGCAAATGGGAGAAATTTGACTTATAAGAAGTAGTTTTGACTACTTCTGTTAGATAATTGTATAATATTTTCCCTCTCAAGACTCATACCTTCCACTGAAATCACGAAAACTTTATGGTTAACAAAGAATAGCACTAAGATTATAGGACTTTCAAAATTATCAAAGGTGATGGATATTATTTAATAGTATTTTGTGTTACAAGTGCATGAAGTTCAACATTAATCGTTATAGTATGTAACATCAGTCACTAGGTGACTGTTGCAGAACAAACGAGTGCATGAAGGGCTTCACGCATATATTGAACAACACTATCTGCATGTGTAGATTAGGGAAGGTGAGTATAAGCCCACAGCACTTAGGCCACATGTGGAGATGTCCTCCTAGGTCATCGTCCATCCTGTCCTTTCCAGGAAGGTGGACAGGTCATTATAAGACATCTCCTTTATTATATCGGCAGGTGTAGGCCAGAACTTGCTGAACACACACTCTCTTTACTGACAATAACTCCGGGCAATCGCATAGGACATGCCTGACAGACTCATCTTCCTGTTCGCAAATCCTGCATAGAGGTGTATCCACTAGCCCCATATTATGGAGGTATTTTCTTAGTTGACAGTGGTCAGTCAGAAATCCTATCATTAAGCGTAGATTATTCCTGGTCATCGCCAGATATTTCTTCGGCGCCAGCTTCTCATGGTCGCCCAGGGTGATCCTGATAAGATTGCATCCTTTGATTCCATCCCATCTCTTTAAGGATTGAGCATAGGTGTAACATTTGGCTAGTTCCGCAATTGTTCGAAGTCATCAGGCCGTATTTGCCACTGGGTCTTGAAATTCTTTGTTATAATAAGAATGTTGTAATAAGAATCTTCTATAAAAGAGCAGATTTTGCGCAGACACATTCAAGAGAAACTCGTTCAAAAATGAACCAGGACGTAAAAATTGAATTCTTCAACAAAACAGTCACCCAGAATTCTTTCTTCTTTCATAGTCCAAAAATATTATTCCTAAACAAAACGTCTTTACAATTGTAAATTAAATTAAAAAAAAAACTATCTAAATTTGCTATCATATTGCATGTGTACATTACATACTTTGAATTTACGCAGTATCCTATCGAAGTAACTAAAGTTTCCCTTTGTACACGTGTATAAAGTTCTTCATCAAAATGTTCATATTTGTGGTAGGTGAAAATACCAATTTCATTAGTAAGTAATTTTTTGTCAATTTCATATTCAATAAAGCATGACTTTTTTGTCAAATGATTTCTGATGATTTTGCCAAGCTATAAATCATTTTCATAAATTCAAATCAATATGATTGGTGATGAAGACTCAATTGCATTGCTGGCTTTTTTCCTAAGGAGTATTACTATAGATCAGAATTTATATTACCTAATTGTCTGCTGCCTTTTTCAACCATCAGAAATTAGGAATTCACTAACCAATATTGAACAGCACTGTTCTTGACGTTTCACCAAGTTGACGTCTTTAGGAGATGAAGTAGACTTGGAAGGTGTACAAAAAATAAATCCCAAAAGAAATATATGCGTGAAATCATATTTAACATGCAGGTGCTAGGTGATAGGTGAAAATAAACTTCAGATACAGGTATAGAAATAGTAATAATTGTAATGTAGAATACTCTTTTTTGGACGAGTAGATAAAAACACTGTTCTCGTAGACGTTTTTCGTACACAACCGTAGAAAATAACGAATCAATAAGACAGACATTTCTTATTATATTTTTTTGTAGAACAAAATTTCGAACATTTCAATTCTGAGTTATGATAAATATCAAAATTGGAACAGAAGATAGATACTAACAAAAACATTCTCCAATCACCTGCTTACCCAATAATGTTGCTACCTCAAAATGATGCAAATCAAACTAATTCTTTTATATACTACAATCATAATATTCAGTTGAAAAATTAACTTCAGTGTTAAATATGTTTGATTATTTGCTTTCTTATGATTTGTTGATCTGCTCGCTATGTTTACATTGTTCTTTACTGAAATGGTACTTTTCAACATAGAGTACATGTTCCACAAGGTAGAGGATTTGAAAGTTTCAGATTGCGCCAAATAAACCAAAATTATATCCTCTGTAATAGTTTTGCTGTAACATCACCTGTTTCATTGGAAATTTCATGAGGCACATTTTCAAACTTGCAATTGCTGCTGCTTTCCATAGTTCATTGTGATAACTAAGAGCAAAAACCATGCAAACTTTCAAAAATCAAAATGTAAACTAATTTCATGTCAACTAGCTGTCAGTCGTTATATCGCTGCTACGGTAATGATCAGCTGCATTTATAAAAACCATATCTACCAAGTATTCCATAATTATAATGACAACAATTCATTTATTTATTTATTAACAGTTTTGGCAACTCAACAGAACAAAAGTTCCAATTATAAAGTCACACAGAAATTACAAGATACAATGATGTGATTATTTCCAGACTAGTCCGGGAAGTACCTCTACTTCCCGTCAGTCAAATCATAAGTTATACAATTGTTTTGTTATATTTTGCCTTTTCCTGGAGATTTACACAATTTTTAAAATTCCGAAACCTAAGTTTCTAGAGAGGTCTAGATTAAATAAAAAATAGATTGTGTATATCTACAGCCCTATATATTGCATTGATTATTATCATTATTAATAAATATTCTTCATTCTGATAAATAATTTCTTGAACTGATTACAGGAACTGAGACCAGAGAGTACAGACTATTTCATGAGTGGAATTGCATATAATTCGGCAGCGAGAGGGTAAGCAAACTTTGTTATCATTTATTATTACAAAGTGATATATTTGCTAAAATTTCTGATGCCTGATATTTATGAACGAGATCTTCATTCGAAGTTTGACAATTGAAAAATGTTTGTGTTTCAAAGGTTTAAGGAATGATACCTCGGAAATATTACTCAATCTTTTAATCCTTAAAACAAAGTTTGATCTTGATAAATGTTATTTTGGATAATATAATATTGTAATGAATCTGAAGCCGGCCCTGACCGATACCTCAGCAATCAAACGCATGGCATCACCGCGAAAGAAGCGGTTTGACACGCCGGGAAAATACTAGGCGAGAACAGAGACCTCTAGATACATCTAGAAAGATCTTTCTCTCCATCCATAGGGGGATTATGTAAAGAAAGGTTAATAAACAGTAAAGATAAATCAAGCGTTAGTTGCTAATTTGTGTATATACATTAGTTGTGTAAGTCAAGTATTGTTAAAAATAAATTTGTTTAAGACAGTTATTCCTTCAATTCGTTACAATAGATATGTTACAAAAGACTCACCAAAGTTATTTTAAAATATAAAAAAAGGCATATAAATCCAAACATAAAAAGGAAAAGTCAAATGCCAAGTATATATATAGATATATATATATATAGGAAGAGCGTGGGGAGTTAATCGGGTGAAGCAGTCATAAGGCAGATAAAGTAAACTCTCGTTTCTGTTCAAGCTTTCGAGGACTATAATTGTCTCTTCATCAGGAACTGAAAATGAGGTTAAAAACGAAGTAGATAATACACATAAAGGAGGATCC